>JANSTQ010146737.1:0-10012 GCA_026167885.1 Bergia puertoricense
CCCCCGCGCCTTCTCGGCTTATAAAATTCCTGTTGAAATTATCCCTGTTGGCCTTACCTACATTTTAAAGCTTCTCATGTTTGAAAATACTACCGTTTTACCCGTGATGTTAAAGTTTTATATGACAAAGACCGGTATATATAAAGCTTATCTCGATAGTTTTCGTATACATGTATATTTTGAGTAATTGCTAGTTTAGTTTTAAACATTTTTTGAGTCGGTGTTTATAAGTGGTGTTTTACAATAACTTTCTAAAAAGCTCTGTTGTTTTGTTTTCAGCCAAGCCACTTTAAGCTCTCGGACTGCGAGTGGGAAAAGTACGTCGGATCATGTATGAACAGCATTGTAACCACATCGGGAAAGGTACTTATACAATCATTGTTTTAAAAAGGTTGGACATTCAACCTCACGATTAATACTGTCCTCACAGACTACAACTTTATAATGAACTGATAATATTATAGTGTACTTTCTACGAAGTATTAATGTGTTTTTTCGTGTTTATGTTTATGTCTTGTTGATGTTTTACATCTGTACTACATCTGTTTTACATCTTTACCTTTATCGTTGAGTGTTTTCAAACGAAACTTATCATTATTGCATGTTATTCCTCTCATTGTTTATTATTATTATTTATTGCTATTATTATTATTAATTGCTATTATTATTATTAATATTATTATTATTAATATTATTACTATTGTTATTATTATTACTATTATTATTATTATTGTTATTATTACTATTGTTATTATTATTATTATTATTACTATTGTTATTAATATTATTGTTATTATTATTAATATTATTATTGTTACTATTGTTATTATTACTGCTATTATTATAATTATTATTACTGGTGGCCGGATTGTAAGCATGTCAAACGCGCACATGTTGATCCATGACATTACAGTACATGTAAATATGTCATTGTTCCTAGAAACCTGGTGCTATAAGAGTTGATGACGTGAAGTTTGATCAAGGAGTAAAGCGATCAACCGATCGTAAGGTGAGCTCCATTCACAACAGAAATGCTTATTTCGAACTCCATAAGTACTACTAACACTTTTTGCTACAAGTCCCCAAATACAAGAATATGTTATTTTTATTATTTAACGTCATTTTTTTTTCTCAATTCTCCCAGTTCTTCATTTGTTGTTATTTGTTTTATTTTAAAACATTTTCCTTTTCCGTTTTCTTTTATCCAGTACTCATTACACTTGTTTTCGTTACTCATTAAAGAGGGCACTTTCATTTTTTTTTTCTGAATTTAGATTTTTGTGTTGTTTGTCCAAAGAATTTTAAAAGAGAATATCTTAATCGACCAAAAAGACCTTTGAAGAATGACGTTTGTCCAGGTTTGAAGCATTTTAAAGCGATTTATTGCTTTGTGTTCCGGCCTGAAACATCATTGATAACACGATCGTCAATAAAACAAACAACACAATCCAATTTAATCGCCACCTAAAACAGACCATCCGTACTATATGCCTGTCGACAAATTTGTATCTGAACAGTGTCTTTAGCTCACATATAAGTTTTCTTGTCAATAAACTTCAAGCATGCGCAAAGACGTTAAGTGCCCTTTGAAATTTTTTTTCAATGTCTACCAGGCGTCTTGCGAGGTATTAGCAAAGATAAAAAATCTCTCATCCCGAGGGGTAGGGATGAGAGATCATTTAACTCATCACTTTTTGTTCAAAAAAGAGCCAGGATATTGCCAACGAATTCCAGACCCAGAGTGACAACCCGAAAGTGTTCCGTAGTGTTAGACACAATTCAATCGCATTCTGTCTATTTACTTTAAAAGCTGCTTCGTGATCTCTGACCACACGGCATACACGTTACTTGTAAACAACAAATTTAATGTTTTTATCCCAAAACACTACATTTGTTATGAAATATGTACTCATTCATTTCCTTTTCTTTACTGTCCAAGGTTTATCCCTACGTTATCCATAACGGCATACGTCCAGCTCAGATGAGCTATGTTGGTAGTCCCAAGTAAGTCGTACAATTTGTAATAAAATGTTTTTTACACGAAGATATCTTCCTTGATCAACCAGAAGACAGTTTATATATGTACTGAAGCATTTGAGTTAGCCAGTTGTTTAAAGTTTATCTTTTAATCAAGGGAAACGTATTTTAATGAAGGGCCCTGTTACACGAGGCAGTGTTTTCCTACAACTTGTTAGGCAGCGTAACAAATGCAGAACATCAAGCGTTGAGGTTGCATACTCCATTGGAGCTCGCTACATTGAGAAAATTTTGAAAATCATTCGAATTCCACCTATTCTTTGTTCCGAAACTCTATTTTATTTTCAACAATTTATTGGAAACTTGTTGTTAGGTGCAGCACATTTTACAGCAAAAGCGATATTGTCCCGTTCCTGAATATTTTAGATAATGATAAAATAAATTACAAAAATAATGATATTGATAAATTTTCCTCAGCTTTTGAACGTGTTTTTCCCTTCAAGACAAATTTTGTTTTCATTAAATAAGTTTAGTTATCATATCAAGCTACCTTGTTCACAAATGTATTACTTTTCTAACATTTTTAAACTGAGCAGAATTCCTGTTCTTGTTGTTTTAGGTATCAACAGTTGTGGAAGTCTTACGTGAAGCTAAGAAACAAGATTGCAAACAGGTATAGCTTTTCTTTGTTGGAGTAAACAAAATGTGTTGTTTTACTGACAGCTTTTTATTGTCTAACTGAAAATGCTTGAATGAACCTCGCTGACATTCAGTCAGTTGCATATCTTTGTATCAACTGCTTCATCTCAGCCTGGCGATGATTTGTTATTTGTTTTCACTGCTTTCAGTGAAAATATAAAATCATAGAACACAGACAAACCTGTTATTTCACCAAAATTAATATAGTAAGTAAAGGGCATTACACTGCCAATCGGTTAAAAAATTTTATCTTCGAGTGTTTAAACATGGAATGTCGGTGTTGTTGCAATCGTTTTTAAGAATATCTGTGTAATCCTTTATCACTGCACCAAAGTTTCAACTCAGATTATGCCTCTCTTTCAGCCGTTTATTTTGTTTAACTTTTTTATTTAAAAAAAAAATATTTTCATGATATCTTCAGTGATGAAGTAATGGCAAAATTTGCATAACTCAATACTCAATGAAACGAACAAATAACCCGCGCTTCCCTGGCAAAACTTGCCAACAAGACATAAAAAAAATTACGGTTCTAAAGAGATGCACGTGATCAGCACATGATGGTTTTCTGACTTGGAATAAACAATAATTAAACGCAAAGCATCAAGGTTAAGGGTAATTATTTACTAAATAAGCTGATTATTTGCAAACTGCTTCAGACTGTCTAGTATAGACCATAAGAGGGCTTGCTTTTCTATTCTGTATTTTATCTTCAGACCAATTTCCACCCGAAAAGATCATGACAGTCTTGTCAAATTGAAGGTGAGTCTTATTTAGATAAGACATTATGAGTTTTGGACACAGTACTCGCTAAAAAGAGTTACAATAAATAAAATAAGGCTAAAATTACTTGTAAAAATTCTCCGAACGTTTTCGGCTTAAAACCATCATCAGGGAGTAAAAGGCCGCCAAGTTGTTGTGTGTTTTGTACTTATGTGATTCCCATTGGGAAAAGGAAAATTGGGTGACTCGTTGAGTTAATTTACCACGCCACAGATGACAAAAAGACTGGAACTGTCCAGCATATTCAGTATTTGATAGAACTATCATTAAATTAAAGGTATATACATGTAAGTAGTTCTAATATTTTGTTGCCCATAAATTTTCAAGCAATGATGCAGCGTCAAATTAAGGCCGCATATAAAAATATTAGTAGTAATAATAATAAAAATCCAACTAGCAACAACAACAAGAATAATAAATAGAAAAGTAATAGTAATAATAACAACAATAATCAACTTTATTTAGGAAGGGTAGCTCATTATAGCTAAAGTCTGATAAACTTCTCACCTTCTGAAATATTAAAATTTTGCAAGTTTGATGTTAACTACTATCTGTGCTACGTTACTACTTTCAGAGAGAACCGATTATGTATTGATTTTTCAACTAAAAATTGTTTTAGTTTTCATGTATTACGAACTAAAAATTGCTAAAATAGAAGCAAATTAGACGTTGTTTTACTTGTTTTCTCTGATTCGATGTAAAGTTAATTTGGGCAACTGTACACAAGACTGTTTTCTTTCCTCCAAAAAATGTTTTCATTTCTACTTATTTATTTCAGGGTATATTTAAGGTTTAAAATGTTCTGTTGAGATAATAAGTTACTGGGAACCATTGATGTCATGACAAACGCTTTGTTCTGTGAAGTCATAAGCAAATTGTCTAGACTGTAACGCGGTTACCTATTAAACCACATTATTTTTTCATTCATTTAGATTGAATTGGAGAAAATCAAGATGAAGAGGTAAGCAGTTATGCCATCAATTTTGGTTTTGTGGTTTTCTTTCTTGTGCCGCAAAGAAACCATGCTATTAGCATTCACATAACATTCGACTCGGACTGATGGATGGATTGATTGATTGGTTGATGGATGGATGGATTCATGGATGAGTTAAGTGATTGATTGGTTGATGTATGGATGGGTTGAGAGTTGGATAGATGGATTGAATGATTCATATATGGATAGATTAGTTAATTGGTGAATTGATTGATGATTAGATAGATTGATTGATTGATTGATTGATGGTTAGATTAATTGTTTGATGGATTGATGGATAGATAGATTGAGTGAGTGATGGATGGTTGGAAGGATGAAGAAATGGATTGATGGATTGGTTGATTAATTCTTGGATGGATAGACCGATTGATTGATTGATTGATTGATTAATTGATTCTTGGATGGATAGACCGATTGATTGATTGATTGATTGATTGACTCGGTGATTGACTTAATAAGATCAGAAGAATGTAAAAATTGTCAAAAATTTACAGTTTAACCAAACGTGAACATTATGATATTTTCGGGTTTTTTTAGCTCGATGAGGCGGGATGTTTTGGTGCGCATGAGCAGTAAAGGACTCCTGAAAACTGGTCTCAGTGCCGACGTATGCCAGGCAAGTATATCACACAATGATATTCCGAGCCGGAACACCGAGTAATTCATTGGTTTAAAACGCATCGAACTTTTACAAACGTCTTTAACTGAAGGTCTTTTTCGTGAATGATTTTCTTTTGATATTGCTTGACAAATGACTTAAAACTCGTCGTCAAACTCCAGAAAGAGGGAAATTCAGTGATTTAACCATGAAAAAGCCCGTCTAAAGCAATTTATTTTTAGTTCTATTGTTGCTCAAAGAGACCAGAAGCAATTTGACGAGACAATTTACTGAGATCAGGAAGTTATTTTTTTGTTGCAGCACGCACTCATGCTCCCAGTATTGGTCCACCATCTCCGATACCACTCATGTCTGGAGAGTTTGGATGAAAAGCTTGGTTACAAGTTTGAAAATCGCTCTATTTTACAGGTAAACAGTTGTTTTCGGTTTGTTTTTAATCCTGGAGCTTTTTAGAGAATTCAAATAAAACGTTCTCATTTTTTTATATCAAAGCTGCAAGATTGTGTTTGGCAGCTTGCAGAAACTTTTCACCATTTTTTTTACAAGTTCTGAGACAGTTAACTAAGTTTGCGTAAACCGACAAACTTCCTGAAGTTGGAATCATAATATTACCTTACAGGTCATGCTACCGATAATATGACCCACGATCACTTGCAGCTAACTCTTTTTTTAACCCTCATATCGAAAGTCTTCGTTCGGTTTCTTTCGTTTACGCCGTATGCCTAACCGGCAAAAAGGACTGGTCTTGTTCGACATCAGGAAACTCAGTACTTTGAATTGTAAACTATATACGAGCATAAAACTATTTATAAATACGAAAGTATTTCCAAAGTGGAAACACAGAGAGAATACAGAAGCACCAAACAAGAATCCAGCGACAAAACTACAAACTTTCACGGATCCGTCATGACAGCGTTGCGTTTCTCAATACAAATTCAAAGAGCTAACATGATGCATGTTCATGCGTAGTTTTAAAATGTTTATTTTACTCTGATCCTGTCAACAGTTCGATACTTTGATAGTATTGCTGAAAATACACTTTTTGTTATAACTCCAAGACTAAAATAGATTTTAAGTTGGAGTTTTTGAAGTTGGAAAGACAATCCCGCTCCCACCCTAAAATAGTAAAACATGAAAATGGTGAAAGCTCAGCCAAAAGTTTCCTGTGATACCTTAAAGAAGATAATGGAAGAAAAAACCAAGATTGATCCACATGTACTCAATGGATACTTTTTTATCCATATTTTTTGTCAGTTCAAGACATTTTTTTTTTCATTTCAGCTTGCACTAACACACCCATCGTACCACCTCAACTTTGGTACAAACCCAGACCAGGCGAGGAATTCATTGGCAAACTGTGCTGTTAGGCAGCCTCGTTATGGTGACAGACGAATTCACCACATCTACACTCGAAAGAGAGGTTTGCATGTTGCTATAACAAATGCCTTTCTTTAGAATACATTATATTGTAACATTTGCTGTAATTAAGATCAACACAGATTGGAGCGACACCGCTTACTGTCAGCGCCATTCCATTACTTGCTTGTGGATTTAAAACTTTTAGTTACCTAAATACTTTTTCGCTTTACATATCTTTTTGGAAAGAGCGTCGGTATTTCTATGTGGTATAATTCAATTTTCAGCATTTCATACTTTTTCACGAACCTCAGTCGTTGGAGTACAACTCCCTTCTACTAACTATGGTTTCAAGTAGAACAAATCTTTTTTGATAAATTTGAAAGTAACCTTATAGTAGTGTGATAATAATAGTAACTGTAACTAGAAGTTGTCAATAGCAAGTCAAGTGCTGCGAGGTCAGTCATGAAATAAAAGTAATGAAAGTAATGCCCAACTTACACTACTGTGAAAAATGAAGAAAGCTAGCGCGTCTCTGTATCTGGAATACTTTGACTTTCAAATGCATTCAAGTACGTTCTGTCTCCTTCGATCAAAATTTGGTCAACTGTAGCAGTGTCCCAGTGTCGCACTGGGATAGACTGTGCACACAACAGCGTTGAAAAACTCGTAAAAGAGCATTGTCTTCCCCTTGAAATATCACTAAAACGTTCGTGACCTTGATGACTACTTCCAGTGATTGATAAAATTGCGTTTGACATGATAACTCTGTTGAAAAAAGTATAAACTTAACAAATCGGCGTCGGGATGATCGACTTTAACATGTTTAATCCAGCGCGAACAGGGCAGGACCATGTGGGTTGAGCACGAACAATTCGGTAACTACTGTCGCTGATCCTACATACTGCATCTACTCAAAATCATCGCCACCGAAAAAATTCGGATCGAGTGTTTGGACGCAAATATAAAGCGACCAGGCCTCCCACGGTCAAGATCGCCAAAAAAGGCTCGCAACAATTATAATAATTTTATATTTTAACTTTTACCTTGCAGCTTTAAGACTGAATTATTACAAGCTTTAAAAACTGGATAAAAATGCTTTTAAGCATTTAAAAATATTTATAAACATTTAATTATCAAGTAGAAATTGTTAAGAACAGGTCTGAACTGAGTAGTGCTAATGAAACTGTTTGAAAGTCAATTGTTTTGTATATGAGATTGTGCATTTCTTGTTTAACTCTTTCTAGGAATCATGCAACTTATACGAGTTATGTCCAATCTCGGGAGACTTGAAGAACACCAGTCAATGTGAGTGCTTTAGAACATTTTAGATTTGTGGCAACTTGTTTTTGGGGCAGTATTAAGTCTACACTGTACAATGCTGCTTTGAAATACATTTCATACATTTTTAGCGTATGTTAATATAATCCGGCAATTGGATAAAGAAACCAAATTAACAAAGCGAATTCCTAAATGTACTCGACATCAGGCTCACACCACACCAAGAACAAACACTCTCACTTAGAAAAGTTGCAACTTAAAAGAACTGTTTTATGGCTGAACCAATAGATCTTCTCTTTTTCATAGTTTGTTTGTCATGTTTTTTAAAAACGAAAATATTTTAAGTAGCTTTTTTGCCAAAGTTCGCTGTATTTCAAACCATTTTTTATTTTATGTTCCACTCTGGAACATAAACTAAGATTTATGCATAGCAGAACCAAAAATTACAATCCAAACTAATCGCCTCCTAAATAAGACCGTCCGTAGTATTTGCCTCTTAAAAAAACTTCGATTAGTATCTGAACTATAACTGTTTATAAGTTGTACCTTAAAGCTTAGTTTTCTTGTCAATAACGTTTGATCGTTCTGTTCTGTTAGTTATAGTGGCACATACAATAAGAATATCTCTTCAGCATTCAAAAATTATAAGTAATCCTTTTTAATCACCCTCAAAATTATGCCACCCGTATTTTTTTCAACGCAGCAATTAAGAGAGAAATGTGCTTGAATTGTTTTAGAATTGTTATTGTTGTATCCATTTGGATGTACTAAACAGCTAGCTTTGTCAGCTATTATCCATACAAATACAAGTTAAACAACATGTAGAGAAATACTAAAATACAGATCTTGTTAATTGTTCAAAATTTATGGCCATATGAAAGTTTGCGTTTTGAGCTTTTTTGGGGAACCTGAACTTATTCAAAATCAATTTTATTGTTTTTTATAATTTTCTTCAGAGGAGATATGAAACTTAACCAAAAGGCCGTCAAACAGCGGGAACAGTGTGCAGTTATACAAGGATACGGCCCCTTAAAATAGGTTTCAAAACATAGTTAACCAGTTTAATTTCTTATTTGTAGTTTTCTGTAAAATAAATATTGCAAAATATGCATGTGAATTCAATATCTGATCGTTGGCTATTGATTTTCAGGCGAAGGAAACCTCAATATTGTAACTCGCCCAAGAGGAAGTTGCTAGACTTCAGAAAGTCAGAATGGTATAGTTAGCGTAGATCATGCATGACCAGAAAGGTAGAACAGTTGTTTTGTTATGAGCCCCGCACCGTATTTATATTCTAATTGTTGTATTTTAAAAACTTACCTTTAAAACTAGGATTCGACACAATGAGCGACTGGAATTCCTTGGAGATGCAGTTTTGGAGTTCATCTGCAGGTATTTCAGTTTTGCTTTAGTTGTGTATTGTAACGACTGGCATTAGAACATAACTGATAAGGCAACCTGAATAATGACAACGTTTCCTGGAGTTTTTTCTTGTCAAGATCTCGTTTTTGGAGAGAGAATCTAACTATAGTATTATAGAATTTCTAAAATTCCTTGAAAATCTGGGTTCTGTATCCAGTCACAGAATAGCGGCTCAGTGAATACTGAGGCTATTTATTCTTTTGATTGATGAGTCACATTACTTCCAAACAGTTTGACTCGGAAGATTTTTCAAGAGACATAAACAATTCTTTTTATGCAGTTTTGCCCTATTTTATTCTTGTAAAATAACTTGCAAACTACCGTAGTTAGCTGTTACAGTTTAACTTTCACAACTAGTCGAAATTTATAGAAATAATATTTTCACTTTTTAATCAAAGCAGAAAATACTCAGCACAGTGGTGATGTATATGATGTGTCTGAGAAAAAAATAACAAACCGTCTGATGTCAATGAAATGTGGCAATTGTAGTTGCCTTATCGCCCGTTTGTAGATAACTCATTTCCGGTCACTCTCTGGTGCTCAGAACAGAGCAGACAACCGTGCACCTTGGCACAGTGAATGCCTTAGCGCTACAGGATTGAAAGTCAAAGTTCAGTTTTACCTTACAGTTCATTGTCCGAACTTGTTCCCACCTACGATGTAAATGTTAAAAGTTGTAGTTTTTTTGTTTTTCGCTGAAAGTTTAGTGGAAAATGAAACAAATGTTGCAGCTTCTAAGACAAAACTTGTGTTGTTTTGTCGACTTGTATCGAAATGCATGTCAATCTGGCCGGGACCAAACATACAGAATCTCTTTTCAGTGTGCACCTGTTCTACATGCTGCCAGACAAGTCGGAAGGAAACCTTGCCATGTTCCGATCGGC
>JANSTQ010146748.1:0-12198 GCA_026167885.1 Bergia puertoricense
AACTAATTTTAGCGAGTACTAAATATTAGCGATTTTTTCAAAATCGCTAAAATCGCTAACATTAGTAGCCGCTAAAATAGTAACCTTAAGGTATAACATGTGACAAAGGAGGAAGTTATATTGCTACGCGCACACCATCCCTACGACTTGCAAATGTTGCATGTGGACGTGGTGGAGTTCATTGTATCTTAAAATTTTTACATCTTGCAAATTGTAACGGAACTGCGCCCCGCCCACTCCACCCCCACCCTTCCTCCCACTCTTACCTCACCCACACACAGACACCCCCTGTGAACGATATGCGTCATTACAGCTTGTAAAGGGTTAACGGTGGGCGTAAACACTGCACCGGAAAAGTTCATTGTAGCTTAAAATAACTTTGTTACGTAAGTGTTGACGCATCTGTGTACTGCTGTGCGTGACGACTATTTTTAGGTAGAGAGTGACGATGGCCCAAATAACTATACCTTTTTTGATGTGAGAACGTCTGTTTTTTTGGTCCGAGGCTGAAAGTCCTTAATATTTTTAGGACCTCAGTCTCATAAGTTTTTAAAGTACTTGGTTTTTATTTCTTTTACAAAATTATCAAAAGAGTTTTAGACATTTTTTAAGGTTTGTGAAAATGTTTATAGAAAAGTGGTATTTTCTGCACGACCGTCTTCCAAATTCCACCTGACTACACGCTCATAAAATACAGTTCTCTTTTCGGCAATTTACTATTCTAACTAAAACTAAGAAATTTAACGTGAGTTACATCTTATCTCAAAGACCTAAAACAGTCGGAGCCCAGACCGAACTATTTGCTTTCTCGAAATATTAACTGTTAAACTCATGAGAATTAAACTCAATTTCACTGCCCATAACTTCAGTTGATAAACTTTAGTTCCGTGCTCGTCAGGGTTAGGGCCAGGGAAAGGATTAGCGTATAATTTATGTTTTAAAGAACTTGTAAATGAATCATGGATATGATGATGATTCTCGTGAAGGCAGAAGAGTTGTTCTACTGACACTGTCGCCGCTAAGTTGTCGGCTGTTTTCAGCTGAAAAACATCTGGAAGCAAGCAGCGTTGTTTGTCACTTCACCCCAGATTACAAGTTTTGACAACCAACGAGACAATACACCTGGATCTCGCTGTATCGAGTATTTAAAAGTTTTATAAATGTCCAAAATCTATATCTTGTTAAACTGGTCACACATGAATTATCCAGACAGTGAACAGTTTTGGAATTTGTTTCATTAACTCATACGACTACTTAAAACAATTACCTCGCTTTTATATTATACACTGCCACAACTAACAAATTTTACAAACAACCAACAAATCTTAGCAGTGCGCGCTTTTATTTTATAAGGACAACTTTGTAAGAACAATGAGGCTCAAATCACTCAAACTTAAGAACAATTTAAGAACAATCTGAGGTCGGGAAGACTTGGAACCACTGACAAATTTTTTAAGACGATATGTTAAAATTCGTTAATTAACTCGAATTAGTAATAATACGCCAAAGTTTCAAAGCTTTCGCTCATTCATTTTCACACATTAATTTTTAACCATATCAAACTAATTGCGAAAAAATGAACAATTCCACACCTTGCGTTTTGTTGAATTAAGTGTAAAGTTTTAAATCTGTCCGCCGATCAATGACCGCGTATTTCCAGCGTCCAAACAGATTGGAATTGGCACCTGACATCTGAGTTGAAGAACCGGTATCTTTGATACAACATTGTAGAAAATAAAAACAAGAACATCTTAAGAACAATCTGAGGCTGAAAGTCTAAAAACTTTAGAACAATGAGGCTTGGCCAAAATATCTGTTTCTTTATAATTATAAAAATAGCGTGTATCACTTGAAACAAGGATTTTCAATAAACAACACTGTAAATTGGTGTTTTACAAGTTCAACAGTTTTAACCTTTGTATATTATTTTAAGCTGTGTTTGTCCTTTATTGTTAATAGTTTGTATTTTAACCACGTTGTATTTGTTTTTCATATTTTAGTTTTCACACCGTCAATAAAGCAGATTAAGGCCAACTAGTACTCAAGCGCGAAGAAAAAATTGTTTCGTGAAATTGTCTTCTTAAAAAAGAAATACTATAAGTATTAATATCAAAATCAATTTTCTTTCAATTCTACTGAGATACTTTTATTTGACATACCCATATATAGATATAAAAGAAACCTATTTTGTTGATTAGATACTCGGTTCCAGAACTCGAGTGCTTCAACGCCTCGCTAGACCCGAAGCACTTCCGGTTAAGCACCTGCTGTGACGTCATAACTGGACAAGGGAATGTCACTCGGAAACAAAACGGTCGTAAAGCATCCATACAAGACCTCTTTTGTACTATAAAGAATCATACACACCTATTAAAACACACATACATTAATATACATGCGTAAACGGAATGAAAAGGCAATAAATCAAGTGTTCATTGATTCTGGGTCACGTACTAGCCCTGAAGGAATTAACAGAGAAGAGATTTTTTTAGCAAATACACACCTTTTAGCCTCTCAGCGGACCATTATTATTCTTCGCCACAAGAGATCTTTCCCTCGGACCTCTCGGAGCGAAGGAGATTAATAGTCTGTGAGGAGGAACAGCCTTCGTCTACATCCACATCTATTCCAATTCTCTGAAGAGCCCGTTCATCAAAGACAAAGCTCTTAAACAATAAGTGCAATAAAAACTTGAGAGAACAAAATTGAAATTGAATTTCTTAGTGCGAAAACCATACAATCGTAATGATATAAATACATTAATAAAATAACATAAAGCGCCCTCTCGCTTCATTTCTCCGGGACGACCATTCCAGTCTTTTAATGCACTTGGAAAGAAGCTGTGCTTGTAGTATTCAGTTCCTGTGTCCACTTGTACCAATTCTTTTGAGAGAGCACTGGTTTCTTGTTATTCTTCGTGGTCTGCGGACAGACGACCAAGGCTTATAAGACAGTAACGTGAAAGACGTAAAGGCAGTTCATTTTCCATCGCAATATCCAGGCTATTCCATTCTACATCGCTTATTACTTTATTCAGACCTGTCTCTCTCTGGAAAACCCTGCCGCTTGATGCTGAACACTAAGCAACTCAAATTTGTTTCTTTTTAAGAGCAAGTTAACAACAATCTTAATTAAGGCTCGGTTCGGGGTCCTTTGACGCTTTGTCGTATTTTAGTTTTCTTGTTGACAGTAATAAACATGTACCATACTAAGAACGTGCTTTTAGGCTCAATACCCCAAATATAAGAACAATGAACCTCGCCCAAAGTTATCCGGTTCTTAGAACAAAAAAAGCATGTTGTAATTGAATTCATGTGTGTAACAAAAGTTTTGTAAAGTTAACAAATTTCTTATTCGATAATCAATATTCATCTGATGTTTTTGGTGTCATTCTTTTTTTTTCTTTTTTTGTTTTTTTTTTTGGAGTCCGTTCTTTCTCAGCTAAAATACCAATGCAGACAAAAACAGTCGCGGTTTTGTTTCCATTCTAGTGGCTAATCTATTGAAATGCTTCTATATGTTCACCTCAAAATATTCTCATAAGCTGTAAAAGAACTAGTCCAAGACTATATTTGAGTTTCTCAACCCTTCCAGCCCTTCAAGAACCAGATATCATCACACAAGCCCAACCCAGTTACACTGAGCATGTTATATAAAGTCATTAACTTAAAGTAACTTCAAAATGAAAGCACTCTTTCTTTAAAGAACGAAATGTGGTCATTTCAACAGTATGAATTCACCGGTGGGTAAATTTATGAACAGTTAAAAGGATTCCTTTAAAAACAAGTCAGTTATGAACTACGTTTCGTGTACATGCATTTAAAATATAATAGATTGCCACTTACTTAATTTAAACTCAATTACTCAAGTTGTTTTCACAAAAATCTTTTGTAAATATGTTACTACTGCCATAAATTTTTTTTAAAAAAGTAGGGTGAGTTAACACCAGTGCTGAACTTTAAAATATTGCCCGATTAAAGCACACACATTCTATGTTTTCCCATTGCTTTTGCTGTTTTTTGTTTGCAAAATCAATTGCTTTTAGAATTGCTTTTTTAATTTGCAGTGTGTAAAATATCAGTGGAAACGGAATGATGTGGACATATTAACGTAAGGAACAACAACTAAAGAATTCAGATGAATCAGTGTTTAATCTATTCATGTCACGCTATTAAGCTGGGTCAATATTCTGTCCTCTTCACTTCATGCAGAGCTTGATCATATCCTCGCCCAAAATTTAAAAATGATGGCCGGTTCTAAGACCAACATCAAAACAACTTGCAGATTTTGAAGCAGTATAAACTAACTACTTCCTAATTGACTCGTTTATTTACTTGTACCTGTTCAATACACGTGTAGAAAATCAATATTGACAAGTTCATATGTGCTTTTTTGGGCCCGAGCAGCTGTTGAGGAACTGAAGTGTATACGGGTGTCCGAGGACCCCAACAAGAGACCGGGACTGGGTTTCTTTCATTGTCACCAGTTTGATATCCGTGCTACGAAGCTAAGGCAAAACCTGACCACCTTTATCAACAAGTTATGTACATGGCATCAGATGACTTCTTTTAACTTTCTGTTATTGAGCCCTTGTAAAAAAAGGAAAATTGCTTGTTCTACATTGCAAATAAAAGCACGTGTGCTCGTGAATCGACACCACACCGACGGTTTACATAGTGTGATCGATTGATTGGGCCCCCAAGACCAAGTCAATCACTGAGTACTCACTACCTGCTACTTGCACGACAACATACCTGTGAAAGAAATTATTAACTTTTATTATGCATTACAATAGTGCAAATATTTGCATTGTACAAAACTAGTCTTGCAACCAAATGCAAATTTATATCAGTAAGTTGATTAATATAGTAGCAGTTAATAACGTACTAATGAAAGAGTAGTGCCACTATAGTTGCTCTTTTAATTATTCTAAGAAAAAATATTAACGTTAATCAGTGTAAAAAGTAAAATAACCGCAATCGTGCTCGCAGAATTTCAGCGACTGTCTTTTTATTTACAAAAGAGATGTATAACCTTTTGAAGCAATTAACTTAGCCAGTGGCTATGAAGATATGGACCTTTCAAGTAAATATTACCAATTGAAACTATCTAAAGTAAATCTGTGCGCGTTAATCTTGCTGAACTTCAATTGTAGAGCATAATATAGTATGACTGATTTGACTACACGCTTTTTTCAGTAGAACAAACTTTATAAGAACACCCAGACTAAGATTTGCCCAACAATTAAAAATAAACTAAGAACAACCTCACGCTGAAGTTAATGATTTCAGTATTTTATTGAATAAAGTCCACAGATAAAATTGTAAAGTTATGTTCCAACCAAAACTGAATTTCTATTTAAACGGTAAGATTAACATAACGTTCGTTAACACTAGATATACAAGAGACATGTGTTTCCTACATTACTGTATTGTTTTCTACATCCAATCCAGTGTGTGGAATAATCTGGAAATAAGAACAATTTGAGAACACTTTGAGGCTGAAATCGCCAAAAAATTAAGAACAGTTCAACCTCAGCCAAAATCTACTGGTTCTTATTAAAGAAAAGAGTGTCCTGGAATATTTTGCATCTTTATAAATGTATCCTAGAAATTCAGGGGAATAAA
Organism: Bergia puertoricense; assembly: GCA_026167885.1. Lineage (NCBI taxonomy): Eukaryota > Metazoa > Cnidaria > Anthozoa > Zoantharia > Parazoanthidae > Bergia > Bergia puertoricense. Next base: position 5,628 of record JANSTQ010146748.1, read on the forward strand.
ATTGGCTTTGACCAGTAATTGAGCGGTGACAAAAATTTTTCTTTCTGCAAGATGAATTTTGAAGTATCTGGATTTTGCGCCTGTAGCATAAAAGTTACGAAAACATACTATTTTTTCAAATTCGTGTACATCACTGCTGGAAGTTACCGAATTGAAGTTGCTGAGAAAACTGAAACGGTCCTGTTCATTTTCCATGGCTCATTTTAATTTCTTTGCAATGACAAGAAGAAAGCTGAAAGCTAATTGTTTTTTTAACTTGTTCTTAGCACAAAAGTTCATCTGTTTAGTTTTTGTCGGCTCGTGACAAAGACCCACTGACAAAGATTTCTGTTCGTACGAGTATTACATAAACTCGGAGAGTATTCAAATCTTGAAATGAAACACTCTCTACCTGGTAACATGTTCAGGAGTGTTTGAACAAGCAAAAGTGAATGATTTTATCTATTTAAAGCAGGAAAGCAGAGTGATACCAAAATCTATTTAATCCGGCCGTCCTTTGGTATCGTTGTTTTTCAATACTATTTTGAAGATTCACAGATTTATTGCAGTCGAGTACCAGTGAACTAATTTTTGGTTAGGTTGAAGATTTTAAAAATTAAAATACAGCATTTATGTTCGTAAAATTGAAGGTGAAAAATGGAGAGAAAAGAACAAAGTTTTATCCGGTGTGACACAGATAAGCAGTTTAATCTTAACTCTTTCTTTAATAAGCTGCAAGCAGATGAAAGTTTTGTATTTGCGGGGCTGAATTCTCTTTGTTTGTGGCCATTCACCGCTGTGTCGATTGTTTTACGATCAAACAGGTTTTAAAACATTTCACACTTCGATTCAATTAGTCATCTATTTTTTCATCACTAAGTGAAACACAATTGAATTGCCGACAGCTATTAAACAGGTTTTGAATTGCATTCACTGGAGAAGTTTTAGAAGCCTTTCTTGGCTTAGCATTTAGTATCGTGATGTTCTCAACATTGAAACTGGGAAGGATCACGGATTTTATTTACTTCTCTTCCCTTTGTTGATACACAATGGCTTCACCCGGGTGCCAAACTGATTAATATTGTCTGCAGCCGAGTTAGAAATATATAGATAGAATAGAAATATAGTATTTTAATTCTTTAATGATAAAAGTTGTATCACAACGTCTTGAGGCTTGTTATAGTTGCTTAAGAAAAAACGTTTCTAAGTAACGGATAGACTTGAACGGGAAGGATGGTTGGTTGCCGGATTTACGGATCATTGCTGCCACGCTTGGCAAATGGCGTACATGACACGTGGATAAATTTCGCCTGAAGACTAAATCTCTCCTCGATTTACAAAATTATAACTAAATAGTCTCTTTGTCTATAGTTATGTCAGAAATTGATGTAATTGAATGTCCCGAAGACAACAATTAACAGTTAACATTGCTTTCAGATGCACATGATGCAGCTTTTTCCAGCAAGTACAAACTTTTACGGCTTGCTTTTTGCGAGCTAAAAGAACCACGCATTAAGACGCAAAGAAAGGACTTTTTGACTCCAATTAAGTGCAATTTATCAAAATCGTGATTTCTGATTCTGATCTGATTAGCAAAACAAAGGCTGATCTTTTGTTCTATGTTAAATACCTATAGACGAGCACATGGTCTGACTGCAGGCTGATTTAGAGTGCAATCTCCGCCCCTTCCTGCGGTTGCTATGCGGCTGAACCGCCAATCACAGTCCGCTGCAGAAGTGCTCAACCATCATTTTGGTTATTAATGGGTTTGATTTTATATCGATGGGTCAAACCTTGATTTCAGTGATGCATAATAAGGTCAGAGTTTGTCCAATCAGAGTTCGTTTTTGCCTTTCATCAGCCAATCACAAAGCAGCATAACCTTACACCTGTCTTTACCACCAGCTCATGCGTAATTCATTGGGTGCTAGCCTAGGGAGTGTAGATGTATACTGGTGCACTATCAAGTAAACTAAAACCTCCTTTGGCAGCAGACAGTCTTTTTTTTATTATCAGAGATCTTGTACAAACCAAACTTATAGTTGCGAAATGGAAGCTGCTGTAGTCAGTACAAAGTGCAGAAATGGTGAGTATTGCTCTTAGTGTTTTCTTAGATGCGATCACGCGCCAATTATCATATACTAAAGTGCCGAAAAGTGACAGAAGTTCGCCAACCAGAGAAAAGCTGTTCGCTGAGTAAACATTAAGGCCAGCCTTCTAGTTTTTAATGGCAGATCGTGACTTAAGGTAAAACAAGATTACCGGGCCAACCCGTGACACAAATTAATCTGTCGTCGTGCTCTCCATGCACCAAGCCAGAGGGGCTTGCAATGCAACATTCGCGGCATTAATGCTGCAAAATTGCATCTTTTACAACTCCTGCAGTTAAACTGAACGGGCGTGCAATTTTTTTTTCATTTTAATCTGTGTTCAAGCGTACTAATCATACGCTGGACATGAGCTACCATGTGCACACAGTTGCTTGGAAGAGCTACAGTGTTGTCAATTCCCAAGCAAAAAGGGGTGAGAAGTGACGACTGTGCTTATCTTCCGAAACTTCGATTATATTTACAGTATTGTATTGTTTCCTTTTGTTTCCAGAAACAAAGCCAACGGTCTTTTGTAAAGTCTGTGGCGACCGTGCGTCAGGCAAGCATTATGGAGTACAAACTTGCGATGGTTGTCGAGGTTTCTTCAAGCGAAGTATTCGACGCAGTTTGGTTTATCAGTGCAAAGAGAAAGGCGTGTGCCCCATAGATGTTGCTCGCAGGAATCAGTGCCAAGCTTGCCGACTGACGAAATGCTTTGAAGTGAAAATGAACCGCGACGGTAGGTAAAAAGGACCTAGCATTTCTGTCAAAATGCATACACACGAAATATCGATATTCACTTTCGAATTGGAAATTTGTTTTTTAATACGTCAAAGAGTGCGACCTTGACTGTAAATGTAAGCTTTAAAAAAACAGTACGAGCAATATCGTTAAGGCTGGTATTTAAATATTTTGATATTTGTGCTTTAAAAAATGAAATAACTAATACGGATACAAATCATCGCAGTAAAATGATCGTTACCTGGTATAAGAATACTGACATTTTTATTTCAGTGTATTAGCGACGGGTTTAGGCGAACAATTAAGGTACCTGCTCAGATAGATTGCGCCATGGCGTTAAAACACTGGCAGCAATTTTTGGTGTATAATAACAAAGGCTGATGTTCTCTTTAGTGGCGGAAACTCATTTGTCCTGTTACGAAATGATGCTCTTTTGAGAGGTAACTCTATGAAGCATCATTGGAGCGGTGTCGCTAGCTGAACATTGATCGTGATGGGGACTAAAAACTCAATCCATTACGAACAATGATCAAGTGCTTGTACCTTCTCAAATAGCACGTCCCCGGCATCATTTGAAAAGTTATTGCAAGAGATTACCTCGCACAAAAAACAAACATTTTTTGATATTTAAACTTCTACTATTTCCCCAAAATTTCAAACATGACATTGTCTAACTTTGTGCAAAAATGCGTGGGTTAATTCTGGTCTTCTCGACCCCACCTGTCATACTCGCGCGTTTTGGGCTTTTTGCCATGATTAACTAAAATCTCAAGCTATCTGAGATATCTTGAGTTTGCCGTTCAAGCGATGGCAGAAGAGCACACTGAGGCCGTGAGAGCAAACATAAACTTAAATTAGTAACAGTTGTTATCTCATTAAACTAGTCGTTATCTACCATTAGAATTCGCCTGTTTAGTCCATTAATTAGCCCTCGAACTTCAAAGCTTTGCTCATTCACCATACTTTATTAACTATTAATTAACGACGCAAGCAAAGAAGGGACTAAATTCGGAATGAACTGGAAGTCAATTGCTCTAAATTCTAAACGCGTAGACAGAACTTTGTATTTATAATACAAAGAACAGCAGATTATGTGTTAGCTTGCTAATTCGTATTTTGGGAAGTATTCACTGATGCTCTTTATAAAATGATGGGCTTTCTTCTCAACACCCCCGCTCCTAACCACTAAATAATTAATGTTTCTGTATAAGGGCGAACTCTAAACAAAACTGGTAAACAATAAGCAAATTACTGACTATGAAGATGATGATACATTTATTCAAAAGAAACTTTTGGTTATTGCGAAAGAAAGAGAAATAAATTATAATAAAACAATGAGGGAAATGTACTTTGACATCGTTTCTTTGAGTTAAATTTTCTGCAAATGAACTCTGCTTCAATGCCGCCATAGATGTTCTTACGAAAGTTACCCGCAATTTTATGCGTAACATTTTTAAAGCCAAAACTGCAGGTCTCGTAGGATTCACGCTGTAAATATTGCTTATTAAATTTTTGCCTGTTCTTCTCTGCTTTATTCATGAGCAAGTCAAAACACGCTGGCATTTTATCTTTTTTGCCAATATAAGAGATAAACCTATGGCCTTTTGAACTTGTATCAAAGTCACTATATTTTCTGAGTGTGAGGTATATTGACTGTTAACCGAATCCATCAATGTTTGATCAATGCAAAAGCAAGAATCGTTTTGTTTGTGTTTGGCTTTACCAATATAAGTCGTAAGACCAACTTTCTTAATCAAAGTTCACCATACTACTTCAAAGATATCTTGATACGTCTTATAAAAAAACGATATGTTTTTTAAAATCAACTTAGCGAAACTCACTTCATTTTAAAACAAAGAATATTAGAAAAAGCAAATATTCGCCCACTATATTCCACAAAGTGGAAAACGATCAGTATATTCGTTGAATCTCCGATTGACGAAGCAACGAACGCACTATATCGACATGTTGGGTTTTGGGACAACAGCCAATGAGAAGGCGTTGTTTGGTCAGTCGCCAGGAAGGACAGGTGAACGCTATTGAAAACAAATTGCTTTCGTTCGAGTGGTTACGAAATTATCGATTTTATCCACGGGGATTCTTTTGTTTTTGTATTTGTTCTTACAGACAGTACTCTATTGTTGGTTAAGGCACTTAATGATTGCGATATCAGTTTCTTTGTTTACGGGATTAAGAGTGTTGTTAAAACACGAAACTAGTCGCTCTTATTGCAAGCATTCTGAGGGGTAATTTACCGCAATTTGTAATCATGGAACAGTTCGTCAAATACTTACGACACCTTAGAATCCTACTAGTTAAGAAAAACAGTAGTAGAACAGTACTAAACCAGACAAACTGTACGGAAACGTTTCTTCTTTACTGTAAAACCTGAAAATAAAAACAACACTTCCATTTCGAGTCGGTACAATAATCAAATGCAAATTTACACGTCAAACCAGACGCCCTAGTGAGTTTTTATTCTCAGGGAAAATGGATCAGAAAGAAGTGTATATAGAAAACTAACGTTTGCCAAATTTTGTCATATCAATTCCTCTCATTTTTTAGTTTAAAGTACTAAATCAAGTGAACGAGGTTAGGTGCAGTTGTCTCTTAGCTGTTCAAAGCCGTCTGTCTTTCCAGTCTCACATCCAACTACATCACGCTAAAACAGATGTCAAACGGTGTGGATCTTATGCACCATGATGATCGTTACAGTGGACCTCTTTCTCAAATGGACCATCTTTTATCTAAATTGATAACTAAGAATGAAAATAGCCGAGCTCAAAATCAAAATCTAATAATAACTCTCTTATCGTACCACGCCCTGTTTACTTTTTAAAAATCTTTAAATCAAATAGTAGAATTACTTATCTTCAGAAACACAAAAGTGAGGTCAAAGGTAAAAGACAGAGTTTAGCCGAAGGGCAAAATACCTTTTGATCCTGTGGCTATCAAATAAAAGAAACAGTATAACACTGGGCAGCACAGCCACAGAGATAGCACCTGTATCGAAGGCAGGTAACTAGTCAGTAGCCTTGAATGAGTTTACAAATGAATTCGCACAATGGGCAGTTCTTTTAATGTGAAAGGATAAACTAGAACCTGATATTAAATATTTCTTGAGAACTGCGCTAATCCCGATTCCATACGTTCTGTTTCTGTAGGTTTTTCACCATGATTGGTACAATTATTTGTTAATGTAAGAGCGTAATCGAAATTCTGCTTTACATAGCCGGAATAAGTGGTTATTTGCTTAGTTCATAACCACCGAGCAGAAATTAGCAAGAAGATAGTCAAATGAGGGTCTGCTATCAACCACATTCCGAGGTCCTCTCGCAGTGGTCCTGTGGTTAGTGTGTCTGACTCGTACCTTAATGGTCGCGAGTTTCAAACCCCGGCCCGACCACCGTGTTGTTCCAGTCGACTCAGCTGTACAAACAAGTACCAGCATGCTGGGTAAAGTTTGAAAAAGGAGTAGCGCCCTCCCCTACCTTTGTGGTAGTAGCTAAAGAAAAAGGAGGAGCCATCGGGTCGCCTTCGACTACGGTCGACTGCTTTAAAAATATTTCTCCGTGCAATGAAATTAAGATAACCGCTCATACAAAAGACCTAGCAGGTTTTTAGATTAACCGTTTCTATATTCTTTTTTTTAGGCTTTTAACTATAAATTTGCACTATCACTACCGTACTACTACTACTACTACTACTACTACTACTACTACTACTACTACTACTACTACTACTACTACTACTACTACTAC
>JANSTQ010146759.1:0-12195 GCA_026167885.1 Bergia puertoricense
GGCTCGGAAATAAATAAAGCGTTGTTGAAACGGACAAGCCCATTCCTTTATTGTGCATATTATATATATATATATTTGTGTTAGATTTTTATCCTTAGATTTTTAACATTGTAAATTTAAAATTTTTAAACTGAAGAAGGCCGGACGGCCAGCACGTTTTTATTAAACTGGACCTGCGAGAAGTCTTCCTCATCTCATTTTATTCAACTATTAAATTTCAAGAGGAGACTGTCGAATCTGTTGCGGATCCTTCAGCTGGGAGTTCATCATTTGGGTCAACCATCTCCGTGTTGTTGAACAGGTCCAGTCACGCTTGGAAACCGGCCAACTTTTTTTCTTCGCGCGAGGACTAGTACCGAGTAGTTGAAGATCTTGGTCTTGGAGAGCGAGAGCTAAACGATGGTATTCAACATGCCCTTCGAGGGCTAGAAAGAAAGTTTTCTCTCAAGATATCAAACGTACACAAGTCAAGAGATTTATCATCAGTATTTAAAAGGCTCGGTGAACTTGCTGAAATGTCCAGTGCAAGAAATTGCAACTGACCTGCTGGGGCAATATCTAAGCCATTCACTGCATTGCAAAATAGCACTTTCTAATATCTAATATGCCACAGAAAGTTGGCCTGAAAGTTAATCTGGCTGTAAAATTTATGACCAGAATCAATTTTTTTTAACAACATTTTCTTTATCCAGGAAATATCATCAACTGCTTGAAAATGGGTTACTACTGTACAGAAATCTTCTCTTGAAAACATCTGCAAAACAGCAACCTCATCTCAATCAAGTAAATTATCCATCCTTGGTGAAGGCAAAATCTTAGTCTTACAGCAAGTTGTAATACCATGCTCAAGTAAAGATCTACTTTTTACATGGCACAGCAAAACAAGTAACATGAAGTGTTCGGACACACTTAAAGCTATGAAACAATGTAAAGTTAATTTGCTTTAAATAGATAATAGGGAGGAATGGAATGGCAGTGCAGGAATTTAAGAATGTATTTGAATAAATAAATGAAAAGAACATGATTATGGGCACATGAAAAAAAAAAAGCATTCTGTTACATAATTATTTTATTCCCATCCTATCATTGAACATGTTAATGTGTGCCAATGGAAACAAATGATTCTTTTGGAGAATGTGTGCAAAATATCTCAAAGCAAAGAGTCCTGCCAAGCTGTCACTCCTCCCAAGCTTCTAACTAAAGTCATTCAATGACCAGTCCCTGACCAGTATAGGGTAGGCAGTATTTTAAGCATTCAGCTGTTTTTTTGCTTGTTGGTATTTTCCAAAAACATCTCGAGTCAAATGTTTTGAACACTCTGAAGTTAGCTTTCTGCCTTTTACAGATCTCTGAACCTCGGCCATGAGGTTATGACCACAGTAAAAGCACTTCTCACTCCCCACTTCCTTGGTAAAACCACAATAGCAATAATACAATAAGTCCTTTGTTACTCTAGAAGGAACAAGAGAAGTCTGTGCTTGGTGGTACACCAAAAGAGAGGGTTGCTGAGAAGGTAGCCATAACCTGCTAATGAAATCATGTTGTGATCATCGTTGTTTGAACAAACTGTTTTTGGCATAACTAGCAATATGAACATGTTTTGCTTCTCTTCCTTGCATTGTATTATTGCCCAACCCTGTGCCATATAATTCAGCCATCAGTTTGGTGTGGGCAGGAACTAAGTGGCCAACACTCCATATAGTTCCTGATATGGAGCCTTTGAAAAGTGCAACTGCAATAAAACAATCCTTGGCAAGAGAAGGGAGCTCTTCAAGTTTTGCTTCTGACAGATGATTCATTGAAAAAATTGCAGCACAGTCGCGAAGTTTCATTGCAATAAAAACTAAGAATAACAGCTTGCAAATTAATGTACAATCTTGAGACTCTTGATGGCATCAATTAAAAACATAAATCTATGAAGAATTAACCTAGAATCTTTCCCTGTTAGCCTATAAGAAAATTCTTTTTATTTTGCTCTATCCTCCAACAGCCACTTCACAAGCTGTTTCTTCATTCTCCCAGCCTTCACATCATTTTGCAGTGCATTAATGTATCTGGTGACTGCACAGTTTTCAGGCAGATCAGACAGATTTTCAATCTTAACTGGAAGTTTACTCTCTGAAATTGCTAAGTGCAGAAGCATCAAATGTAGATGCTGAAGAGCACTGTTACGCAAACGCAGGGGTTCTACAATTTCCTTATCACACAGTTTCCCCATTAAAGGTGGGTATTCCTGCCTTGATCGCAGCTCGTTGGCAACAAATTTTGTGATTTTGCTCCTAATGGTTTTCTTTGCAAGACTAGTTGATAGTGTTTTCTTGTATCTAGCAACCTTACAAGCATCAGCCAGTCTTCTTTCATACTGCCATGGCTTCCACTTACTATCAGGGGATGTGCCAAATTTTCCACCTAAAGACTTACAGTTATCCTTATTAACAGTAGCAAAAGAGGAAAAATATTTGGCAGAATTAGTAAGCTCACCATTGATAAATGCTAGAAACTTCATATCAAATGGTATCAGCTCAAATTTGATGCTTACTTGTTTTCCTGCTACTAAGTAGCATTTCTTTTCAATTTCTTCAATTTCCTTTGTCAGTAGTTTCACATATAAAACCACAGCCTCGTGGTCTTCCTTGCAGTTAGCCCCAAATAACAAAAAGTTGTCATTTGGGGAAGCCACTCGTGACCTAACGTCAAGGAATGATGCTAACCATGCCACTGATTCTTCCCACTTCCCAAATGGGGCCCCATCCCCACCGATTGCAACCTTAAATGATCCCTCCCTTTCTCCAAACCATGTAAGTTTCTCCTTTCTGAACTGATCTGTCTCAAAGTAAAATTCACTAAGCATAAGAACTAACTTTTCTAAATTCTGGTATATACCATAAACCTTCTTATCTTCAGGTAATTTTACACACAGTGTGTCTTTCACAGAGATTAGTACCCCAATGTCAATTGTGTCAATCTTCTTCATTAGGGAACGGTAGGCTAGTGGCCTTGGAATAGGGATGCCAAAACTGAACTTAATTCTCCCTCTGGAGAGATACCCTTTCTTTGTATGTTTCCCTGTGTTTTTTGTAACAAGTGCTGATCTAGCCAGCTCATACTTATTCTTACCAATAATTCCTCCAGCATAAAGTAGTGCAAGGGAACGAGTGAAATTTTCTTGTCCCTTCTCATATGCTTTGATATCATTCTTTATCTTTAGCAGAGTTGCTTTTCTCAGCTTTCCTGGAAAACTGACATACTTTGAAAAATCTGCAATTTTCCCGTACTTCAAAACAGTGGAAAACATGCCATCTAATGCTGGCTTCCTATCCTCAATTGATCCCCAATTAATTTCACTAGCAGCAAGCATAGTCTCAAGCTGCCTCCTGTAAATACTTCTACTTGGCAGATTGATTTTGCCATCTGATCCCAGGTATTAGCGAACACCTCATAGGCAGCTCAAAAACTAATCCGTTTCGTGTTTGTGTTGGCTGCCAAAATCAACCATCACTGTATCATCGGCAAGTTCGCTGAGTCTTCTGAATACTGATGATAAATATCTCGACTTGTGTACGTTTGATACCTTGAGAGAAAATCTTCTTTCTAACCCTTAAAAGGCATGTTGAACAACATCTTTGGCATTGGCAGTTCAAAACCTATCAACCACGAACGAAGCTTGCTGAGCCTTCTGAATACTGATGATAAATCTCTCCACTTGTGTACGTTTGATACCTTGAGGGAAAAGTTTCCTTCTAACCCTCAAAACACATGTTGAACACCACCTTTGGCAAGGGAACTTCAAAACATAGCAATCACGGACGAAGCTTGCTCGTCCAGTTCACCTCTCTACCTCATGTAAGTTCTTCAACTCTCTTTCAAGCGACAGAAGGTGAAACCACGCTGGAGTTGCGTATGCAAAAATTTAAATTTTTAGTTACAAATTTGCATACACATAGAAACGGCCATTTGGCGTGTAACTTTCCAAACCACAAGATAAATGCTTCAACTTTGAAACTATCGTGTCATTTTCTTAATAAGTAACAAGCAAAAACAATGTTTACCTCAATTTTATAGATGGTCAGACCACTTCTCCTTCTTGCAGAGCGGAAATATAGCCCACTTCTCTACAACCAAAAACCGTACAAAAATGGCGTCTCGCCTTCAAAATGGTCTCAAAAGAAAGCTCGAGGATCGTAGTGTTTTGTGTTTTGGCGGGAAGCTCAATATTCGTCACTAGACCCTCGCAAACTGCAGTAAACGATGACCAGTTTGACGATCTGGAACTCACTTACTTGGCTGAGAAATGCTGTGGTACATATAAAGACTGGAAACTAGTCACATTCGTTTGGCCGATTCAGGGGAAACGATTTCCAAGCGTGAGCCACGAAAGGTGTCTAGGCCTAAAGTCTGCTCCTCCACAGTCGTTACACTTTACTTTGTGACATATTGGAGCCGGTAGACAATGAACTGAAAACACTTGTAATACAAGAACTTTTCCTTTTTTATTTGACCGACTGGTTTCGCCTTTAGGCTTCGTCAGGGTCTTGAAAAGTTACACTCAATTAACGAACTTTCTTCGGTCCTACTTAACATATACAAGCGATAATTATTGGTGTTCTTTGTTGAGTGCCATGTCCAAATTACGGAGAACTGAATAATATCCACGGAGACATTGAATGTTCTTATGACATCGTTTTCCTTAGTGTTCCGCAAATCCCGCGATATTTCGGTTTAACCCGTTTCAGACGTTTTTCTGTATTGACGTCTCTGAGTATTTTTGCCGGCTCCTACACGTTCGTTTGATGTGTAACTATGGTTGTTTTAACCAGTGTCCTGAAACGTTGTAAGGCCTGGGAATGTCAGTACCCGCGCGCGCTCTTTCCGAGTACTGCTAGAAATCATCCTCGTCGACCTATTACCGTATGACACAAACATGGTCATGTTTGCTTGTTGCTGCCGATGGAAGATCTTACTATTTGTATGGATGTACTTGCAAATCCCGGCCCAAAAACTTCTTTGCCAAGAAAATTTATACTTTTAAATTTTAGCGGGAACACTGAACACACTACATTGAAGTCCCACTGTATTCAATATACAAGATCTGCTCTTTTCAAACTTCGCTCATATGGAAATCATCGTTCAAATTTGGACCGTCATACTCTGGCTCAGTTAAAATATAATAGGCTACTAAAGTACAGGGGCAAACGTGCAGGAATATCGATAAAGCGAAAGATTACTGGTGTACAATTTAATCAAACTGCCATCACCGATCACAACCACAAGTTCTATTCGAGATCGATTAGCCCATCGAATTTCTCTTATATAGAAAAGCGAGATGGGCTTCATCCTTATATTATAATACAATCTATTAAGTTAGACATTTTGGCAATTACAGAAACTTGGAGTGTATTGAGAAACAACTCTACAGCTGCAGAACTTTTGAATTTACTTAATGATTGTGATGTTGTAGAAGTCCCTCGGGAAAAAAAAGAGAGGTGGCGGGATTGCTTTCTTTGTGCAAAAACACCCACGCGTGTCAGTTAACTCCCTCACGCAAACTGCAGTTTTCAAGTCATTTGAACATGTTGACGTATCCGTCTCATCCAAAAACTTTGAGGCTCGTTTTGTAACTGTCTACAGACCTCCTCCTTCTACCAGAAATAACTTAACATCAGCCATGTTTTACAAAGAGTTCAGCGACTTTATGGAAATACTTAACACCTGCGCCTGAGTAAACCGTTTTTGATAAGCAGAGATTTTAACTTCTATCTTGATGATAAACAGAACTCTGAAGCAGTAAGACTTCTAGACTTACTTGAATCGTCAAATTTAAAACAACATGTGTGTGGGTCAACACATCGTTGCGGACACACTCTAGACCTGATCATTACAAGCGATGACAAGAACCTGGTGCAAGATGTGAACATACTCCCAGATGCCTTCTCTGACCACCGTATTGTTCTTCGTAAAATTAATTGTCCTAAAACACCTCCAACTAAGATTTGTGTAACCTACCGGGACACAAAAAACTTGGACAAAGCTAAATTGAAGGAGGGTATTTCTAAAGAACTTGCATCTGTTGATATATCTAACGACCTCGAATCTATAACAGATCAGTTACAACACTGTCATGAAACGGAACTACGGATTATAAATCCCTTCTCACTACCGCAAAAACTGACTTCTTCAAAGAAAAATTTAAGCAAATAAACAGAAATCAGTTGTTCAAAGTTCTGAACTCAATGTTTTCCTTGAAAAACAGCACTATTCTACCAAAATACTAGTCATTACAACTGCTTCTGGAGCAGTTAAGTGATCTCTTCAGCGGCAAAATTGACAACGTTCGATCGAGTCTGCCCAGCTCTACTTTCACTTCACAAATAAACGCCGCTGATCAACGTGTATGTCCTACTGAATTTATTGAGTTTGACTCAGTGATTTCTACATTTGTGCGAAATACCATTAACAATTTATCAATGAAATCCTGCATCCTTGATCCAGCGCCAACACATATTGTCAAAGAATGTGCAGATACCCTAGTCCCGACGTTAACACACATATTAAAGAGGGGGACATTGAGGGGCTCTGAATACCGCAACACCGCGAAAAAATAAAGAAAAAACACCGCATCACCGCAAAAGAAGTTGACGAAACTCCGACACCGCAATATATTTTTAGTCCCACGGTTTACATGGTCTACATAGCTTTTGGAAAAAAAGGGAAAACGTCTGCATGTGATATCAAGACAATAATCAATGTCCTTACCTTAACAACTGTCCGGACAACAAACACATTACAAAGTCATACAAAGTCCGCGTGTAAACTGTGGCGATAATGCTGATGTCTGTGTATCCTTGCTGTAGCTTACACTTTGTCATCTTTGTCATATGTACACGACTCCGGAGATAAGGTCGATAAGTCAAAAATGTTACTGCTGCCAAGTGACACAACAGCATTTCGAGGAGCTCGCATGTCCTGAAGTTAACAATATTGCCACAGTAAAATAAAGCTCGCAGTTTAGATCCCTTGATCTCTCGACTTTCTTTGCCTATTTTCATGTTTCAAATCCTTTTTGATGTGTTATGGTGTTTTCAGACGAGTAAGGCGGAAAAGCATTTCACGAAAGAAGGCGATTGTTGAATCGAATGGCTCTTCCAAAGCGTGACCTTGCGCCTAGCAGAAAGGTTGTTGAGCTCCCGATTTCTCCCTGCAAGTAATCTCCGCTTTCGTCGCTAGCTCCTACATCATCCTCGTCGCTGCTTTCGTCGTACTCTGGCTCATTTCCGGATTCGTCTATTGCTTGTTCGTCAGTTCGACTGTCGTCTCCAGGTCCTACTGCTTCCCGTACATCTTGGTTAGCCTCCTTGAAGATGACATTAACTGGTTTGTTAGAATTGATAGTGTCGCTGATATATGAACTCGGGTAGAATGCCATGCTTTGCCATCGTCGTCTCTTGCCACACTGTCCGCTGTCATATCGCAGCTCCATATGCTGAAGCCCAATCGCGGAGAATATCGCAATTTGCTTTCGACATACCGACAATGGGAAGTGGTTTTATCGAAGGAACTTTCGAAAATGGTATTGTCTCCTCTCGTTTCGGGTACCGCAACTTCCTGCTTGTATGGTAATACGCCAACCATTGTGTTACCCTTTTAATGGATTCTTTCATCGTAATTCCAAAGGATCTAGTATATTCCTTTATGGACATGTTTGCATTCTTGATGTACACAGTAGAGTGACAATTTTCTACGTCCAGTGTCATGCAGCTTAGGAGATTTGTTGCACTGTAATTGAATGGTTGTAAATTATTGCACAATCTCTGTAGTCCCCATTCAAGAAGTCCAACTGAGGCCACGGTCTTGGCGGAAACATGACCCTGAGGTCCATTAATTGTGGCTGTTATGCCAGTACTTATCCTGATCTCGTTGGTGTTTCTATCTAGAAGCTCGCCATGAATGCCCATACTTCATGATTTCCTGCATATTTACCCCTCTCAGCCCGACGACACCCTTTTCCACTTGAAAAGAGACAATCACTTGGACGTCATTCCTCGCAGCAAAGATTATTTTTTCGAAATTCCAGAAATGAACTTCATCAGGCTGTATGTTATTCTGATTATATCTGGATTTGTTGGATGTAGAGTAGCGTTTCAGTCTCTCCTTTAGTTCTGCGACAGTCCCCATATATGATAGCTGGAGTCGATTTGCAAGGTTAATGAAATCATCTTTTATCCTCGACTTGGACAAGATTTTGATTGCTCCATCAGCAAACGAAATTGTTTTGATAGGTCCACCGTCAAACGTGATAAAGATGATCCCATCAGCGCAGTGGATATCCCTTGCTTTAAGACGCTGTAATCTTGTTAACAGGACTATGCAGGCGAGCTTTGTATAGCGTCGACAAGGAATTCTTCACATCATAGGACAGAAATGATATTCATCCGTCAGATGGAATGGCAATGCTAATTGGAGATGGAAACATGGCAACTTTGTTGTCAGGCGAATATTTGTCCAGTTCTGGGATGATTGTGTGACAGACGTAGCCAGCGTTTTTTAACCCAGCTGTCAACTTAGTGCTGCCTAGGTTGAGGACGGAAGATGAATCTTTTCTGTCTTTATTTTTCGCATGATCATTCTTTGGAATGAGCTTTATGAAGATGTCTTTTGTTTCTTTGTCTCAGCGATTTCTCCAAGTCCGTATCAAAGCCAAGTTGATACGTTCGCTTTTACATTTCAGCCACCAGTTTGAAAACGCTGCTTTTATGCTTTTGCTAACATGCGGACAATCTAGTAAAATGGACAAGAAGGGAAGTTCGGGGTCTTCTGTGCATGCTTCTACCTTTTCTTTAAGCGTCTCAAAGGCACTTTGGTTTCCACTTTCACAGTCACTGCAAACTATCATCACGACTCGTCGAAAACAGGCAGCATTTTAGTCCCGACGAGCCTCACAGAAGCGCAAGGAGGGCAGATGACTGACTTTTCCCAATAATTTACATTCATCACAGACTCTCACTGACTGATAACATTTTTTACAAAAACTTTTGCAGTATATTTCATGAGAAGAGATAATATGACGTCTATGAGGCCCTTGTCTCTGGCATGATTCGCATGATTGCAGAGTTTTGATGTGTTCTCTGAAAAAGTCTGCCATAGCTTGGCCAGTTTTACCACTTTGTGTGGTGTAATCAACTGCCACAGGAAGAGAACAAAAGTTATCCAGAGATGTCAGGGATGAAACGATTGCTTCTGTGACAATATTGTCCTTAAGATACTCGGGCGAGGATGATGGATTTTCTAGAACGTAATTGATATCGGCAGGTGCTGTTAGACCAACGTTTTCCTTTAAACAAGGATCAAACTCAATAGCAGGTTTTAAAGCCGTCCCCTCATTGGCGAGGGCATAACGAATCACGGTCAGTTTAGGTGTTTCGAATAAAAAATTAGCTTGTGCGTTTTTCAATAGTTCCATATGACCCAAAGATAACGGCTTTATAACTCCCGATTCTGGTGTATAACCCGCCTGGTACTTTGCACAGACAGATTCCGAAGGTCCTCCAAGATTCATCTTTTTGTCTGTTACATTCAGGTGGCTATTTCGACCATCTCCCAAGTTCATTGGCCCTATGATAAAACACGCAGTGCGCTTGCCGCCTAGGTACGTAATGGTATTAAAGAACTCCACAACCTCTTGATCATATTCGTGGAAGGGATTGTACATTATCTCTAATACATCATTAAGATATTTATAGAAAATCCTTTCTTTTGACAACTTTCCTCGACGAAGAAGGTCTTGGATCTTAATTATACAGGATCTGCCTCTTCAACACCAACATACACAGTGAAGAGATCATCTGCATCAACACTGTCATCCGACAGCACTTCGTTGACCTCAGTGCATGAGCAGTTCTTCGCCGAATCGTTAGCCATGTCTGAGTCATCGAATTCCTGATATGTGTTCTCATCGCCATCGTAGGAATCATATTCACCTCCACTTGAGTAATACTTTCTAGACAAGAACAGTACATCCTTGCTTTAACTTTATTAATCAATGTAATACAATCGTAACAAGGAACAAAACAAAAGGTATAAATAAAGTCAATCAATAAAGATTAAAATAAGGATTGCAAGACTTTTTGATGGCATATCAGTCATACTTTACCAAAATATCATTTTCCTCCAGAAAATGAACAACACTGAAAAATTCGACAACGAATTTAACAATCAATATCCCTATGCATGCATCCCAATATTTTGTTATCTAGTTGATCCATTGTCTATTTTTTAATACTTTTAGATAAACTATTATTTACTTTTCACAGTCAGATAGGTCAAGGTCAGAATCCACGTCCTCTACCCTTGGCTTTTTAGCAGTTTCTTCTTTCTCTTGAGACGGTCGCTTCACCCCAAACGTGTCCGTCAGTTTGTTTTGATTCACAGTCTTTGGTTTTTAGAGCTACATCTGGAGTAATGATCTATGGAAACAAGAAACAAAAAGACGTTAAACTTATGTGTCATCTATATACATATATTTTTCGAATAACTGCATTATTTTCGTTTACATATCTACTATTACTTTTTTGAGAAATGGGATCTTAAAAGATTTGTATAACAAACCTTTACTAGTTCTTGTAAATAAACGCCATGGTTTCATCAATTATTTGATCGTTTTTATACTGGATTTGAATTTCTTGGAATTTGACTACATTTAGCCTAACTTTACATGAAATTATAAAAGCTGTTTTCTTTGTCATTGACCAAATTCTACATTTTTGTTTATTTTAGCTTAATTACAAATGGTCCTTAATTATATGTATGTGACAGCATTAATGAAGACTCTTTTACGCAGAAATTTGCAGAACTTTGCCGTATTTTGTATTCCCAAGTTAAATTAATATGCTGGATGCTACTGTATTCTGGATTGCTTCACATAGGGCAAGCGATCAGTAAATTTAAATTCTCCCAGCTCTACATCATAATGAATCCATCGGAACTACATCTTGCTCTTCAAAGGCTGCGTCTCTGTGTAGAAGAAATTCTAAACTGGAGCCGAAACAACATGCTCTGGTGTAACCAAGGAAAGACAGATATCGCCCACTTTTCTTCCCGTTTTATAAAGAACCCGGTTCTGAAAAATTTTACCTCTGCAACCTCGACCTGAATCATAACCTAACCCTCACTCTGCAAGAAAGCTACAGTTGCCATTAAGTGTGTTGGAAAATCCGCAAGTATCTATCCAGGCAAAACCTACAACAAATCTTCTACGCTCTCATAATATCTCGCCTTGACAACTGCAACAGTATACTCTACCGTCTCCCCTCCTGCGAAACTAGCAAACTTCAACTGATGCAGAACACTGCTGCTCGCCTTATTACAGGATTCAAGCATCAACAACATATCACTCCCATCCTGAAATCCTTACACTGGCTACCTGTTGCTCATCACCTTTAAGGCTCTAAATGGCTTAAATCCTGACCATATACTCCAACTCATTAATCGTTACCAACCTACTCGTCAACTGCGCTCAAGCTCTCGCTTCCTTCTCACTGTCCTTACTGTCAAAACTGTCACTTATGGTCAACGTTTTTTCTATTTTGCAGCGCTAAAATTGTGGAACTCGCTTCCTGAATCGCATTCTTCAAACATCTAAATTTTCAAAACAAATCTCAAGACCTTTTTATTAAAGAAATTTTATCTTAACAATTAGAATTTGACTTGATTTCAATCTTATTGTTGTAAACGCATAGAGTTTTAATTTATGCATCACAAGAACTTTTATTATTATTATTACTGCTTTCACCACTGTTTGTGCGACACGGTAGATAATACGGTCTCCTCTGCTATCGCTTAGATCTCTGTCACGTTTCTCGTAGTTCCAAGGCCTAAGAAGGAGGGAGTGTTTAATTGTTGCCCTGCGTTCTGATGACAGCTCCTTCTTTCTTGGACTTCACTTGTGGCGTGGATTCAGTAGAGTTATTGTTTTCCGTTTCACGGGTGCTGACATTCCCAGGCGCTAGTGTTTTCAGTTCATTGTCTGCCGGCTCGTATATGCCACAGTGTAAAGTGTAACCAATCATGCTTTAGCTCTTTAACCTTAAATCCATAAACTTTTCATCTTACATGCATTTACTAATTGACGCTCAAATTGTCTCAAAAGAACACCATTAAATACGCCGATGGACGTTCAATAGTTTATTTTGTAAAAGTGTT
>JANSTQ010146781.1:0-10450 GCA_026167885.1 Bergia puertoricense
TAAACAAATAATAGCATGATTTGTACGTGGTATTTAGCATAAATATCACTCATGATATTTCAAAGTTATTCCAAATTTCACTCGCCTACGGCTCGTGAAATTTCGCAGAACAACTTTGAAATCTCACTCGTGGTATTCATGCCGAATACCACTACAAATCATGCTATTACCTATACTATATACATTTTGTAGTGCACATGAAAGGTATTTTTCTTCTAATGTTGAATTCCAATATTCTCGATATTTTAAAATACATCGTTAGGATTGTTACAACACCGAAAATAAAATTCTAGATTTTCAGCATATGACTAACCCTAACCCTAACCCTTTGCATATGACTTTGGTTCTATTATAATCACTCTGTGCAGTATTACACTGAAATAAAATGATTAATTGATGATCGGTGTATGAGGAAGACACAAGGAAGCGACATTTGAGGTAAGGAAACTTAATTTGTCATTTGCTCCAATTTTCAACGATTTAGCTGACGAAAACAATATTTTAGTTTCCCATACAAAGCCTTATAAAATCGAATTTGAAATGATAAGGGCACAGCCAAATGACTTCTACGCATTTCAAGCCGCTGACTCATTACGCGCTGTAGGCAGTTTCGTAAATGTGAAACTTTTACCATTCTTGGCACGGGAAAACCTCACACCAGTCTGAATTTTTTGCTATTGAATATCGATGAATACATGGAAAGAACTGCAAAACCAGTTTGAAATCAAACCTACCCGAATATACATTTCGATTCAGTACATCAGAACGGTAATACAATTGAAGTCGTAAATTGGCGGTAATGCGAACGCATGACATTTGTCCAACGGCTCAATTAATTTTACAGAACACTGCGAGTTTCGAGTGACTCATATTGATTAGTTTTCTCTCCGGCTTGATGTATTCTTTATTTCAAAACTTTCTTTCAACATCGACAACCCGCACTGCATGATTCGGATCTTTCGATCTTTTTAATCTTTATGGTTCAAAATTAAACTTGTACTTGTATTAAAAGATAACATTTCTACATGGAAACTTCTAGCCAAAATAATCTAACATGTTTCACCCGATTAGCATCTAATAGAAATAAGTTAGTTCAGTAATACTGGCTCTGCTTCGTGGTTTCTCTAACTGTGAAATATTCAGATACAAGAGTAATAAACTTTATTACTAGAGAGAGAGTTGGGAGGGAGTCACTCCCTCACAAGATCTATGGCTGGTACCGCCGAGTCGGGTCATTATATTAGAAGAATAATATTATTATTAATCTACAAGCAGAAAGTGTTTAGAAGTAGAACGGGGTATCAAAACTTTAACAAGTTTAAGAAAGGTGTATCAATTTTTAAAATACATGATTTTTTAGTAACGGGGACTGAAGTAGAAGGATTGAGCTAGCACTGCGGCGAATACCCTTCCGCTTCCCTCTTCCCCCCCGCCCCAACCCACACAAAAAGGTGTGGCGTGATATTCGGGTCTGGCCGTTATTTATGGCTGGGGTTGTTGCTGAAGAGAAATTAGTTGGTCAACAAATCTTATCGGCCGACTTCAAATAACAACTAATAAGTTTTGTGAAACATTGTGTCCAAAGGTCACAAATATGTCTTATGATAAAACCAATGCACCAGCTTATCAATAACGGATGGTCAAATTAGATCAGCGTCAACTGTATGAAATATCGTGAATTGCATTCATTTTTATTTACTGTCATTCTGGATCGTTTAGTTATGTGCATTGAGTCCTGTTGACATTTTTCTAACAACAGCTGACGTATAAGTTTTCCTTCCGTTTATGATAAAAGGTCAACACAAACATAAAACATAAACCTCGATAAAGAGTTTGTCCATTCTTTCCCGCTCGCCTTCTTGCCCGAAGGCTTATATGGGTTGGCCGTATCGGGTTAGTTTACTTGTGAGACGTCTGGCTGTGCAAAAATTCCAAATAAGTTTCCATGCAGTGCCTGCACCATAACACCTTTACTCTTTAGAGGAAGTATATAGCCTCTGATGTGAATATATTAACAATAACATACAATAATGTTTATCCTCATCTTTAAAGGTGTTAATTACGTCCAAGGCCTTATTTCACGTCTAATCTGGAGGACTGTTAAATCTGAAGTACTTCGTTTCTAATTCCATGAATAGTTCCCTAAATAGCGAAACTATATCTTGGCAGAATTTAAAGAATCATTCCGTTTCAACTAATTCATCTTCCTCCGAATTTAGACTTCCAAGCGAGTTCAAACCCTTATTTCTCACTCCAAAAGCTGCATTGTTGTTTTCCTGTCTCCTCAAGCAGTCTTTCAGCATATCAATTTGTTTTTTATAGTCTTTCTCCTTGTTCTTGTACTCGGCCTCTTGCTCGTGTCTTTGGATAATCAAGGATTGCAATTGCTGCGTCAAACTCTCCAATTTCTTGAACGCTACCTCATCATACTCCAGCGCCAGCATCTGTTTCTCAAAGTTCACCGTATCTTTCAACCGCATAACCTCGTCTTTCAAACTCTTAATCTCCTTCTGGTAGTCATTTTCTCTGCGCTGAAATAAAGTGTCCATCGTCAACTTTTCCGCCATCAGTTTATCGTACTCAAACCTCCAGTCCCTCTCGGGAATCTCTTTGATCTCTTCCTCTTCGCCTTCCAACTGATTCGAAAGCTTTCTCGTTCTTTTCTCGAGTTTCGCCACTTGTTCCTTCAGGGCAGAAATTTGTTCCTTGTAGAACGTTTCCTTGCTTTGAAATATTTCATCTCGTCTTGACCTCTCAGAAACTAGCTCTTTCATTTCGTTGCCAATTTCTTCAGTTTTATCAGCCTGTTCCATTCTCAGTTTTTCTTTTTCTTCAACGAAAGCTGTTTGTTCTTGAAGTCTTCTTTTCAACTCTTCGACGCAGTCGTGGTTGGGAATGGCGCTCAGCTCCAACTCTATGCCACAACCGCTCGGACATAACATAGTTTTCTTGTCATACCGTCTGATATCCTTCAGTCGAGTTGGTTTAATCTCCGGTATACCTTCCACGGATAAGTTTT
This sequence comes from Bergia puertoricense, assembly GCA_026167885.1. Lineage (NCBI taxonomy): Eukaryota > Metazoa > Cnidaria > Anthozoa > Zoantharia > Parazoanthidae > Bergia > Bergia puertoricense. The sequence goes on from JANSTQ010146781.1 coordinate 3,020, forward strand.
CTTGGTTCGAGTCCTCTTGTAAATCCTCCATCATTACCGTATACTTTCAATCAATAGGTTGAACGAACCCGACACAATTATCAGATTGTAAAAATTCTTTCTGATTGTAACTGCGATATACGATTAGAGCAGTTCAACAGTTGCCTCTTTTGTTGGTCGCCTGCCACAAAATCGGTTCCTCTAGAAATCGCATTAATTTAGCTCCTTGTTACACTTGGCGAGATTCTTAGCGTGACCGAGCTCCTACTGAATCTGCAATCTGTCTTTCAGTGAAAGCTTCATTATATTCCTAGTTGTCTCCAAAACAGCTGAAAGTTTTCACCTGACATAAGCTCATAGTTCTATGTAAATATCCCTTACAAGTTACTTCTCCCTCATATCAAACGTATGGACAATTCTGGCCCTCCTTCCACCAATTTAACCCCAAGGAGAATACGCGACAAGCTCAAGTGAGTTCAGATTGTTTCGGAAGAATGTCATCAATTTCCCGCCCCAAGTCCCAGTGTTCTCGAGCAAAAACAAAGGCAGGGGGTCGTTGCTCTTTCAACGGTCACCTCAAACGTGTAAGAGTTGGAGAGTTTTGACAATTCGGCTGATTATTGTGATATCATGTACAAACTAAAACTTGCAAACAAGCAAATGTCATTGAAAAGTATTTGATGCTTATGTGTTTTCACAAGCATTAGTAATAAAACTACGCTAGAATTTGTGAACATACCGCGTACGAGGTGTGATGTGAACTCTTGATTTACTGAGGCGTGACACATCTGGGCTCATTTTAAGAAATGCTGACAACTTCGCTCTAAATCTGTCAAAACACAAACTGACGCCAATTCTAACAGACAGTATACTTGAGAACTTTATCAGTTTGTCAACATCGGTACCGAAATTACATTTATTTGTGCACTGCCGGGCTTAAAATACTTGGAAGCTGGAAAAATATTTTTCGATTCATGAAGTCAGAGCAGATTATTTATTCAAAGATAAATATTTTTTGTGCCTTTAGTAGTCAATAATTACCATAGTGTACTTTCCCTTTATGTTTCTTTTTACATCTTGTAGAAATCAGGTTTCCTGGTTTACAGCCAAGAAAGTTGTAGAAATTTTAAAAGCATAGAAGAGCAAATACCGTCATTACCGGTTGGTTGTTATGACAGCTTCTAGTAGTTTTCTAAGAACAAAAGGCTTTTCGATTTTCCTTCTATGATGTCGTCTTGATGAGATAAAGGAAAGCACTTGCACGTTTTATAATAGCATAGGACTGATCAACCTGTCTGAGTAACAAATAAATCACTCGGAAGCATTAAGGCAGGCAAATCAATTTGGCAAACAAATGACTGTATATTTCAATACCACACCACTGATATTTTTTACTGTTTTAATTATTTTCAATCCAGGACATGTTGCTATAAAGCAAAAAGTATTGATATCGCATTTCCTAGAATTAAGACTAAATCTCGAACCACAAACTCAGTCAGAATTTCGAACTATAGTTGTGAAAGTGTTCTTAAGGAGACTAGCCAGGATGCTTTGAGTACTTTGTGTAAAGTAATATATTATACATTGTTTGTAAATATTAAATGTGACAGCAACAGTAAAACTAATATGCAAATTTAGCTCTCGGAAGATTTCTTTCACGTTAAAATGATTCAGAGATTTGTATTTATTTCTCCCTTCGAAGATCAGCCTTCGTCAGGCCATATTTGTAGTTAGTTCACTACACACGCTCTTTTTAAAGCAAATCACCACAATTACAAATAAAATTAAAAGCATCAAGTGTAACAATTATCATGATTCAGTTCAATGAAAATAAACTCAGTTTTATTCCCAGACTATTTGATTATAGTTCTTAAACCTCGTCCTTCAGTTTTCGTAACCATTATTCACGCGGAAGCGAATTTAAAAATACAAGCCGATTTACTATTCTTCTCCTGCGGTGTCTTTAGTTGATGTTGTTGTTGACTGTTGTATAATATTCCAGCCAGCTTTTGTTGAGAATATGCTGTTTTGTTCAAGGTACTTTATTACTTATGGATTTTAAATGCATAAGCTAATCCTATCTACTTGACTTAGACTCCTGATGTCATATCTTTTTTGATATATAAATTAATATACTTTATAGTCAAGCTCACTGACTACTAAAAAGGTTGTAAAAACTCATAACTTTTTACTGTGCAACAGAGTAAATCACATGTATATTTCAATAATTCAGTGTTTAAAAAGAAATTGAGGGAAAACTTGACATAAAACATAGATGAATGCTTGATAAGTAATTTTGATGTCAAGTTGTCATGTCTCATTTTTTTAAAACATCTTTTTGTATCTTTTGTCAAAGCTCAAGGCCACTTTTGATTAAAAAATTTAGTTCTTAATTTCAAATGTTTAAAATAAAAGTGTATTTTCAAATGAAACTGTAAGATTTATTTACATTATCAACGAAGAACACTTGGTTTTAAAACCGCAACTCAAAAGCTCTTCACACTTCCAATGCCCCCTTTTTCACCAATTATGAGAGTCATGAAAGTTCGCTTAAGGTGCGAACACATCGACATCATATGCTATCGCGATTTCTTCTCTATGCACTCCCGTGTTACTAACGTTTTTTAGTTTGTTTCTGTTATTTTGATCAAAATTGGTTGTTGAATCGTCTTCAGCTATCGAGCTTGCAGGACTCAATTTTGTAGATCTTACGGATGAGTCACTTCTGTGAGTCTGGCGTTTCGATTCTTTTGCTGGACTCACTTTGATTCTTCGAACCTTGCCGGTTTTGTTCTTCTTGCACTTACATGTAAAGGTAAAAATGTGGTGTAATCCTCTGTTAAAATTGGGAACTCGCCATGCATAAAGCACCGGATTGACTCCGGAGGAGAAAAACCCGAGTGTTAAAGTGATGTCTCTCACCAGTCGCAAACCTTTCCCTGTCCGACACTCAGGACAAAAAACCAAAACAAAATCCACAACAACAAATGGACACCAAGCAAACAAGAAAACCAACAGCATTATTAGTACGGTTGTAGAAATGCGCCTCTCTCTTGCAATAATCTTTTTCATATAAACCGACTCCTTGTTATCAGAGGCATTCTTCAGTGTTTTTGTCTTCTCTCTAAGAATTCGTAATAGTCCGTTATAACACAACAGCATGATGGCTGTAGGTAGCAGAACACCCAAAGTGTACAAGTAGATCTGAAAACCTTTAGTTCGCCAGCCGAAGACTGGAAGAAGTGAGAAATGAATAGAATAAAACCATATGATTAAAAGAGTCCATCTGACACGCTGTGATGTTACGATCGAGCGGTATTTGAATGGCTTGATCACAGCAAGGTATCTGTCCACCATCAGAGCTGCGATGTTTAAAATGGAGCACACACAAGATAAAATTGCTAAAACATAAAAAGAAAACAGAACTGCGCTGTCGTCTTTCACCCAAAAGGAAGAGGCATTCAGTGGTTCGACAGTAATTCCAACTAGAATATCGGCAACTGCTAAATTGACCACGAAAAAGTTTGAAACAGTTCGCAGATTTTTGAGTGGATCTTTCACGTAAACCAAACACACGAAGATGTTCCCCACAACTGTGAAAATTCCAAATATTATAAAAATAATTGCCAGTGCGAAATCGGATGTTAATAAATAGCCATCATAAAACATATATATTGCCATTCTTCAGATGTAAACTGAACCTTGTAAATCTCAGGTGCTCTCTGAAGGATGTTTCTCTAACAACACAAAGTTGAACAACGAGTTCCGATCTGTCCAGCTGTGTTGAGGTGAAACGTTGTCATTCACAGAGATTGGATTTAATAAATAAATCCATGACGACAATTAAAAAGCATTTTGAAAAAAGCCATGTAAGGAAAACAAAAGAGGTTAAAATTTATTAATAAAGATTGTTTTTATTAATTTAGGCAGCAAAGTGATAAATGGAGGGTTGCATGAGAAAAGAAAGAGAAATCTTTGTTTTTTTATCCCAGTGGCAGTGTAGCTAAGCTCAGTGTAATTTCAACTAAGTGATGGAAAGAATTAGAATTTGTAAGGGTTTACTAACATATAAAAATAAAGTCAATACAGCACGAAATATAATCATTTTATCCGTAAATTTAGTTCTACAATTTGATCTGATAAATTCTACCACAAAACAGAATTTGAATAAATTTGAACTCAAACTGTGTCTTTTATTAGACATATTAGTACATTCATTCATGCTGCCACTTTGGAGTAAACAATGCGAGTTTTGCAAAGCGCTAAAACTGCTTTGTACACGATTTCTTCAATTTTGCAAACATAATGCTTTTCGTTTCCTTTCATCTTATCACGTTTCGTTAATAAATTTGATTATTTATCTCTCGTTTCCACCATGTATTTTTGTCCACTGAAGTACTGCAAATTTGCCTCAATTTGTTCTTCTGCTCCTTATCCAACAAATCTGTGCCTATCTTTATTTTAAGTGTAAGTGTTTTGTCTTAAAAACAAATACGTTTTGAAAACGCATGAAAATGATAATTATAATGAGTCTTTTTTGCCCCAAAGCAAGAGACAAGCTACTAATTAATGCTTTAGCTGATCCGATCTCAGTATATTCAACTGATATTTCTGACATTCTTACCAGGCAGGTGAGTGAGTTGGGTATTAATTATGACCAGCAATTACAGATTTTATTGAACAGTACTTGCAGTACTAGTTCTTGTAAGGATAATAAAAATGTAAAAATAACATTTTGGTTGTATATCATCCTTTTCAGCGTGTGTTTTATCTGAAACACAATTTGGAAATCAGAATGTATTCTTATTTTTTTTGCCAGGAATAGAATTTTATTTAAAATACTCAATCTTTTGATCTCATTTGTTTGAGTAGTATAAATCACGGCAGCTTCATTTTCGACAGCAGTTATCAGTTAATTTTTCAGTTCCAGGATATATGCTTTTAATATTTGCCTATGCAGCATCTAAATGAGTCTTTTCTGTGTGAAGAACAGGTTTTCAAAAGTAGAAAAATGTACTCTATCCCAGCCGGAAAATAGCCTGAAGTCCAGAATAAACCAAAACAAATATAAGAAGATAATATACAATTGTGCCGAGTAGTATTTAGTAACTCAATATACTACATTACATTGTTCTTTTTCAGATCAATCAAAAAATTTGTTCCTATTTCAGTTTATCAGATAAAGGGAAGGAACATTGTACTGAATTGAATAATGTAAATATTTCGAAGCATGAACGCTGTATTGCAACAAATGTATGAACTAGTGTCAGTTGTTAGCATTTCAGACTGTGAACAAATGTGTTCTTTTTCAGTCTGTTATGTGTTTCACAAGATACCAGAATACCGTGTCTCTCTGTGCATGTGATGAATGTTGTTTTCCGACTTATCTTCCAATCCCAAAGTCTTATTTCATTTTGCGGTCATTCAGTCGCTTTCCGCACTTCCTTTTTTGCAGCGGATTTCACCGAGTTTGACTTGTACTATAAGGCAATTATTTCTCTTTAAAAGATATCACTTAAAACTGCCGCAAATGTTTGAAGGGTGTGCTTAGATTGTAAGGGATTTTATTATTAAAAATAAAAGGATTAGCAAATGTTGTCAGATTAGAGATTTTCATTGCAGACTATTGCTTAAAATGCACATTTGAAGCTTAAAACTTACCGCTGACTGCCGTAAAGATATATATGTCTGACGACGTGTTTAGAATGTCGGGTTTTGGTATTAAAAATAAGAGGGATTGGTGATTATATATCCAGATTTAGTGAATTTTTTTAAATTAGAATATTGCATTAAACGGACATTTGAATAAAAGTTTGACTTATGTGTTTCGATTGTTGAGGGATTTTAGTATCAAAAATACATGTGGATGATTGATTCTCTCTCTCAAATATTACTTAAATGGTACAGCTTACTTATCAAGAATGGAAAAGCTGTGAAAAATCTCTATCGGTAAAAAGTGCTTCGAAGCGATAAGCCACGCTACAGTGGATATGGATTTTGCTGTCTATTTAAATCTTCCCAGCTTTATGCAAAACATTCAAAATAGTAGACCAGCTTGCTGCAAATACAAACAAATATATAGGCTTTCAACTCTATACAAAGTAGCGACTCTTTAGAATTCTATAATAAACTGGCGAAGTGTTTACTTTGCTCTTTTAAAATGGTCTCTGAATGACTCGTTTTCTTTATTCTTTTTTTAAAAACACCTTATTTGGAAATAAATTGTCCAACACTTTCTTAATTGGTATATATTTTTAGGCTGGATTAGGCCTTCTTTACTTTTGATATCTTACCCAAGCGCTGATTTCCTTGGAAGAATATGTTTTAAAAATTAAACTCAGCTGGTTAAATCGATAAAATAAACAATAATAATAAACTTCCTAATATCAACTCCCCGTAAGGGGCTTATAACTGAACAAGAAATAAAAATCAAATACTTCTTATAAGGGTTAAAAACCCCAACCTGCATAAAGGTTGGCCATAAGGCTATGTACATTATTAGTGTGGCCGGCGGGTAAGATAACTCGAACTCTGCATTGAATGGCGTCACAAGAGTGGGACGAACAAAATTGCAAACTTTAGTTCTCTGTCACTATGGTATACATTTTTTCACAAAACCTTTTGACACTGCCCAATGTTTGTGTGATCGGGTTTTTTTTTTTCTCCTTTTGTAGTTTTTTGCCGCGCATGGATTTTTCGCGGATTCTGGATGTAGTCATTATCGTGCAATATTTGTTCTGGTAGCATTGATTATTCGCGAGCTTCTTTTCTTTTGTATTTATAGTTGTCTGTGATACACCTTTTCTGTGTCAATTTCAGTATAATATCAAAACTAAGGGCCCGATTACAATGCGAGTTTCAGCCAGCCTACCGGGCTGAAAATTTGTCACTATTATATACTGAATTTCAGCCCGGCGCGATGTTGAAGCTTGGGCGGCAAAGTGCATTTACATCAAACGCAATCAATACGCATGCCCAAGTTCCTCTTTCAGTCAGGGCTGAAAAAATATTGTTGATTACAAGAGTTTTTGCAGCCCGTTTGGCCGGTCTAAAAATACCGTTTGCATATGAAATACATTTTTCCGTACCGAAAAATGAAAGGCGATTTCACAATCTGTCGACTTCAAATGAAAATTTGACAAATTACTTTGCAATTATAATTACAAAACTCTCCGGAATTTGGTTTTTGCAGAACTCAAAATGTTGCGGTTTTTATACTTGAAAATCGAAAATCTTAACTTTTGTATTTGCAGTAAACTAAGTTTTAAGATGCTTTTAAAGAACACTTTAATTTAACTGTAAGTATTTTCTCAACAGCACTATATTCATAGTTTGTTTATTATATGTGTAACCATTTTTATTATTATTATTATTATTGTTGTTGTTGTTGTTGTTGTTGTAAACAGGCGTTTTCACCATTTCACATTTGTATATTTAGGCTGTGTTCACACT
>JANSTQ010146793.1:0-12190 GCA_026167885.1 Bergia puertoricense
CCCCTCCCCCCCCTCCTCACGCACACACACACACACACACACACACACCTCTTCCCCTTCGACATTCAAGGATTAAAATACTGAAAATAACCAACCTTTCAGGACATAGCAGGACAAAACCTTAACCCAAGAGCCACCTTTTAAGAAAACAAACCAAATTATTATTTTCCCATCGACAACCTTTTTTTTAACTCGTTCCATATTGCGAAGGAAGCCAAGTAAATTGTAGTTTTTGACGACCTATTTTTGACATTATGATTATCACATTATGTTATCTATTTATTTTGCTTAGCCTCCCCGCAAACTTTTATTTTCCTTCTCTGCGAGAGGTCTCTCCCTCGGAGAAACTAGAGGGAGGGACCTCTCTCAGCCGAGGAAAATAAAACTCTGCGGCCGGGAAGTTAATATACCTAATAATATTTACAATTTAAATTCTAAAAACCTAGATTTACAGAACACAGAAACATTGTTACATTGTGTCATTTAGTTTTTAGTTAGTTAACAATTTTAATCTGAAAGTTTAATAACCCAGACATTTGCTCTATAGCTATTCACCTTGTTATGTGAAGCAATGGATGTCTTACGAATATTTAACAATATAGAACAATAACTCTACCTCTTTGGTTTAAACACGACCTTTTGGTTTCCTTCAAGCGTGAGATCGATCTTAAATTGTGTTCCTTTCTTCGAGAACACCGCGGAAGTGATTGGTGCGGCCGCCATTGCACTGAGAATTCTGTTCAAATCAGAACCGTTTTCAGGTTTGGCAATATGCCTCAAACTGATCATACTACGCCATATCTGCCACGGAAATGCAAAATCCGTTTCCAGCGCCAGGTCGATATTTTGGTTGATTCCAACAGAAGGTTTTCCTTGTTGTTGCACTTCACTTAGATTTATTCGTTTGTAAGATGGATGTGTAGTTTCAGAATGTAGTCCCAAATGTTTAACCTCAGTTTTGTCAGACTCAGAGGCAGTAATAAACTTTCGATTGTTTATAACACGAAAGTCTTTCGATCTTTTTCCGCTTTCTCTGTCAATTAGACGCGTTGCGTGCAAATAAACTTCAGAATTGTTCGAATAATTAACCATCGTTATCGGTTCTGAATAACTTGACTGAAGTTCACTTTTGCAGCAGTATGTCTTACCGGTGTACAACTCTTTCACTGGAAAATAAGACACCCAAAGACCAACAACAGAGACTAAAGTTACTACAAGCCCCGCGGCTCGCTTAAAACGACATCTCATTCTCAACCAAAGTAAACCAAAAAATAAAAAGGCATCTCAAACAGTATCACCAAACGTTGCGGTCGTTTGCACTTCCAGACTGATACTCACTTTTGATCACATGCCGAACTGATACGAAATAAGCAGTTAGTTATCACAGCTGCAAAAGTGTTTAGACTGGGAGTTTTTGGATTCTAAAGCGCTCGGAACGTGGTCGTCTTCGTTGGTTACCATTTAAAAAATAAGCGTTTTAACTGAGTCTCAAATTTGTGGATATTTTTCCCTCGTCTATTGGTGTCAGTATTTCACGTATAAATAACAATATCTTATTTGCAATGGTTTGAACGTGTTCACGAATCCGGTATAGTTCGCGTAATGATCCTTTTTTCTACATAATTATGTTTTTCAAACGGTATATTACACGTTTCGAATTGCGTGAAAATTGATCAAAAATAGGTTGAAAAACGGGCTTTGCATGAATTTAGTGCATACCGCTTACACTGCAAAAGATGGTGAATGGTTTAGCCATCGGATTAAAAGTATTGCCACTGCTTCGGATTCATTTTGACCTCATCAATACGGTTGGGAGAGCACGAGAGAAACGTGGCGATTAAACCGCGATCCGTAGCCGAGTTGCTTTCGGGAAATCGATCGATACCGCACTGAATACAATAAACGTGTATGAATATAATTAAAATAAATATTGTTTTATAAAAAATGTTTTTGGAACGGCAGGGGTTTTTTCTTTGTTGTTTTAAATACGCTTTAATATTTTTCTTAGTTTAAAGCTTCGAAACTCAAGATTTGGCAAGATGTATAGTCAGGAAGGAGTAAACCTAAAGAAGTTTTGATAGTTAAATGGTTAACTGATTTATAATATTGAAATATTAGTTTTGTAGAAAAAGCACTAAAATACTTTTATAAAGACCTTTTTGTTCTGTGTCCTTATTTGGCCATAGGTGTCTGACTGAAGTTTTGATAGTGGAAGGTTCTATAACTTTAGTTTTGTATAATTTCAGCAAAGTTTTGTTCTATTCAAATTTTGTTGCATAGTTTCTGGAACAAAGAGATTTTGATAACGGCAGGTTTAAAATGCTAGAGAAAGACTTCCAAAGTTGCGCATTCATAGTTTCGCATTGTAAATGTTAAAAAATTGCAATTCAACTTTATACTGCAAAGTTGCGATATTGCAAACTTATATAGTACAAGTTCGAATTGTCAACTTTATAAACCCTAACTCTAGACAAATATCCCTATGCAAGCCCTTAGATTCGACGAGGGCGAGGCAACTGAGTTAAACTCAAAAGAACCTCAGTACAAACTGATATTGGTTTTTATTTTTATTTAAAGTCGAACGCCGGATTGCGCTGAGAAACATTGTTCATAAAGGATACTTTGAGGTTCAGAACAAGAAAAGAAAAGCATTGAGCCAAACACATAACAAAGATAAGACAATTGCAAGTTTTATTTCAAAATCAAATTTTTTTGTATTTTTGGCGATAGTCTGTCGGACGCCATCGTGTTTCTTTTTCCCTTTGCTAAAATTGTCACCATTTTTTTGTTATCTAATTATATCTATGATGTCTTTATTTGTTTGGACAAAGGAACAGATTCACAATTAGCTACTCTGCGTGTAATAAGTGCTGAAGCAAACAACTTTATTGGGCGTTTATTAAGGACGACAGATACTTCGGTGTTTACTCCTAATACAATTTCCTTTTCCGCTCAAACTTTGTAAATAGTAAAATACTGAGCTAGGATAAACACAGGTTTTTTCAATAAAATATTTTTCAGGGGAAGAAAGTTAACTGCACTGCTCAGGTTGACATTATAGATAATGAGCAAACTTTAAAAGCTTTTTAAAATGTGGATTTAACTGCAATATTTTTGAGTAATTATATCTGCAGACAGTACTATATATATGTATATATAGCGCATTGTTTTTTGTTCATTGGAATAAGTGGTAAATTTGCATTTTGCTACTACCGACAATGTCCACACTTTCGTTGTTTAATTAAATGTTAACCAACGACGTGAATGGACCAACTTTTTTCTTTCTTTTGTTAGATGTTTATTTATTCAGCTCGGTAAATGTCGACAAGAAGCAATGGTTTCGAATAGAAAATCCATTCACTTTTAAATTCTGGTCAGTTCGTTACTGATAAACTGTTCTAATTGAAATCAATAGAATATTCAATTCTTCAGCTTTTTCAGTCATAAAATGAGTTGCTGTGGCTCACAATATCGAGCAGTATCGATAATCGTTTGCCCACTTGTGGATGTGCATCAGTCACGCTCTCGACTGGAAAACCTTTAAGCTGAAGAAGCACGAGCTCCGTAATGAGAGTGAAGAAAAAGCGAGTTGCATTGCTATTGGCTTTCTTTGGGTTGCTTGTGCCTATTTTATGCTTTCAGATGTGGAATTCTAATCTAGAATATGGGTTCGTTTCTTCATCTTCTCCATGGAATGAAAATCCAATTGTAAAACTGCCTTCAATAGAAAACAATATTGACAAAACCAGAGATTACAGATCGGTTGACTTACGGCGTGTCCTCGTCAAGAAAACAGACAAAGTAAATACTGATAAGGACAGTGTTAAAACTACGACAAAAGCTGAGAAAAAACTAATATTTAAGTCACTTGAAGAAAGCAAAAAACAAGTACCAAGAATTTTGGATGAAGAAAGTAGAAATGGCATTATCCCAACGAGGCCTGACGAAGCTAACTTTAGAAAAGAACAAACGAAATTTCGCGTTGGCTCGCCAGGGGATGGATTGCAAGCAAACAAATTACAGAGTAAAAACGATATGGAAGGCACCGAAGTGGCTAATGAAGGAACAACGAAAAACCTGAAAACTTCCGAGATTGATTCAACGTGGCAAATATGGAATTCTATGGTAAAGCCGCGTCGTATAACTCCTGTCGGCGATCGGGATGACAAGCTAACTGCTATTCTCAAAGCCATGGAAACCGCAGAGATAGTGTCTGCCGATATTGGATACGGAGGAACGGCCCTGAAGGTATCATTATTTTTGGACGGGGAACAAGAAGTAGTGTTTAGACCTATGAGGTGAGAAAGAATAAAATGATTCGATGGTTTCTTGTTGCATTGAACTATTTTGTATTCTGATTTTCCAACCCAGTAAGAAGACTTATAAAATTTAAACTGAGAGAGTTATGAAGTCTTACCGACTGAAGTTTTGATTCATACCAAATATTAAAGTTAAATTAGAATTGACTTTTAAAACATATTGCAAGAAAATAAAAATAGCGTATTGATTTTAGCTGATTTTCATATTACGTCAGTATTAAGCATGTAATATTTTATGACAAGTATGGTCAATTTAGCAAGGCAAAAGAAGTCCAAATTGACTAAAGTTAAAATAGACTAAGATGCTTACCACAAAAGGTTCATAAATATCTTTCCTTGTTTCTTTCTCCTTTTTTCATTTTACATTATGTATCTGCACCTTACAAAAAGAACTTATTTTCCTGTAAGATACAAAATAAAGGACAAGTCAGTTATATTGAGGGTTCATAAACTCCTTTCGTTATTCTTTTTATATATTTAATTTGCATCTTACAAGAAGTACTCGCTTTCTTGTAAGATGCAAAATAAAGAAAAACGGAGAGAAAAACTCAGTTAAGTTGTTTTTCTGACTTTTAACATCTTTACTTTTTTACTCAATATGTGTTAAAGGGATAAAGGCCTCGGCTGAAAATCTTTTTCACGCTCAAGCAAAAATTTAGTATTGCTTTAGTCTCTAATGGCAGTTATAAATCGATAATTTTTTCACAGACCGAACACCAAGCTATGTAGTTTGGCATTACAACGCTTAATGAATGAACCCCCTCTACGCTTTTTTTCTATCGAACTATACAGGCCCGAGGCTGAAAAAGTGTCCGAAAAGTGAACGTTTGCCTGAGGCAGAGCCAAGCAAATGTGAAACTCTGAGGGCATGCACTTTTTCAGACGAGGGCCTGTATAGTTCGATACAAAAATAGCGCAGAGAGTTTTATTCATTTTATTATTCAACAATAATTTTCTCAACTGGAACAGCAAAGCGCGCGCGATGAACGCAATGAAACGAAAAATGCAAAATTTGTTGAGTTCTTTGTATTTTGTGATAATGAATTATTAACTAGCTTCGTCTTCTTTTCTTTTATCACTTTTCGGAAACTAGAAGCTGAATTTTCGGCCATTAAACAGCAAACAGCCAAAAACAAAACAATTTTAAATGCTTTCAAATGGTTGCAAATATCGCACAATATTGGACCTGCCAGTGTGCACCACGTGATTGATTCCGACCAATAGCATTGCGCGTTTTCTTTATGAAAGTTACGGTACTTTATTAGCTCATCCAAAAACGGTTTATCAGTACTAATTTATAAATCTATTATACAATAATGATGACAATAATTAAGACGAAATACCTTATGCTAAAATTACTCAAGATTGCTAATAAACACTAATGGTAAAATAGCAATGACAAAAAAGATAGCTAGCCTATGCTAAGTGATTATATCCTAACAATAACTTACTTTTTGCTCTTCAAGGTCTTTGAGTTCTTAGTGTGGGTATTATACTAAGCGAGCTGTACTTTCTAACACCGTAGTAGAAAAATAAATGAGCGCTGGACGGTTGCGGTGTGACAAAAGGGAAAGGTCAAGCTGAACACTGTGTTTAGTATTAATGCTATGTAATTGTGCACGATTAGACAATTTATGAGCAATGTAGAAAAGTGCTGAGTCATTGAAACATTAATATACCATAGTGGCATTTCTGACTTGATATTGCTTATGGACAGGACGCCAACCTAACTCTCTGAGTACGAGTGTGATGTAGTCGAATTTCCTTGTACCTGTGAGGATAGGGGCGGCAAAGTTCTGGATAAATTGCAGCTTGTTGATATTTTACTTAGCAGTAATCTGACCAAATAGCAGAGCAGTAAACAATTTACTAAAAATAACAGAATTCAGAAACACCGAAAGCACGTCAGTTGAGATCAAATGCTTGACTCTGCATACTTGACAGAGTGGAAGCTAAGACTTGAGTCCAAAACTATATCTTGGACCTTTGGAAGTCTTTGCTGGGCTTAGCTTCTGCCCGAGGAAATCAATGTTAAGTCCTTGAAGCTTAGAGATGTGCTACTTAGTACCAAACAGCATAAGTTTTGCTTCTCTGGATTTACCAGCGAGGAATGAAAGCAATACCACTCCGCAACGCGGCGAAGATCAGCTGAGATGTCTGACAAGCCAAGCAGTCACTGTCAATTTCGTATCATCCGCATAAGATTTCACATTTCAGCTTTTTACTGCACCTGGCAGCTCATCAGATGTACAGATTAAACAATACAGGGCCTAGTATAGAACCCTGTGGTACATCGTGGGTGATTGTTATTAGAGTGGAGAGTAAAAGAATCACAAGGGTAGTTTATTTGCGTTCTGTCCGCGAGGTAGCTTTCAAACAATTGCAAGGCGCCTGCAGATGTTCCTAGAGCCCGCAGCTTGGAAGGAAGTACAGGGTAGCTCAGACTGTCGAAGGCTTTACTCAAATCAGTTAAACATGTTAAAACAATAACTGTAAAATTGCTCTAAAATTATGGTTAGAGACCGGGAGCCACAGGGTCTGAGTTGAGCTGGTCTTTGTGTTGCCACTCTGGTGAATGTGAGTCGCTCGCGGTTAACCATGAAGGTTTTGAATTGGTTAAGAGCTATCTTCTCTGGGATCTTAGAGAGAGTAAGTAACAGAGAAATAGGGCAGTTCTTGGTCCCCTTCTTTTTGATATGGGACAACTTCGTCCTTTTTCTACTCCCTTGGAAACGTACTGAATTTAAACGAACTGTTTAGAAGGCTTGTGAGGGTTGGCAAAATATCAGGGAAACAATTCTTGATGACCCTTAGAATGACCGAAGCCGGGTGTTTTGTTCTAGGGTATCTGTTGACCTCAGCACTAGCAACTGGCTGGAATCAGAATTGTTCTTTTTCTGGTATTTCAGAAGAGATGCGAGGTTCTCACTTTAGTTTCAAGACTATAAGCCTTAGCAAGGTCTGAAGACGCACAGGCTTCTTTTAATAGCCACAAACACTCGTTGAATTCCTCCGCTAGGGAGTTAGTGTTCCTAGAGTACTGAACGTCCTGGGTTGCCTTTCGAGGAAGCACCGTGCGAATGGTCATCCAGATCGAGGAGTGATTCCACTTTATGGCAAGCTCAACCTCGCCAGTAATAAAGAGTTTGGGCTTATGTCTGACCTTAACCATTTTCGTAGGAGCAAATATTAATATTTTTTTACGACGATATGGAAATGTGTTTTGTTCTTTCAAGAGTAAATTTATTCAGTCATGTTTTGGTTCATTGATACTCAATAGTCCAGTTTCGTATTCCTAGTTGCCGCTGGTTACAATGATTATTGACTCAACTTTACTGTGTTAGCCTCAAAGGTGGTGCTGAACATACATATAACCAACGAGAACGGTTACGAGTCTGAACTTTCAACAAAGCACAGAAGTGTGAATGGCTGATGTCTACATTGGTGCCGGGTTTATAAATATTTAACATCAAGGCCGAGGCTAACACTGCAAAGTCATAGCACTCAGTGGGAACTGCGAATTACGAAAATGAACTATTTTCGATTATCCAGACTGTTCAGCCCAGTGCCAATGAGTCCGGACAATCGACGTTCAACTGTACCATTTTCTACAAACATAGTTACCGTACGCGTCAGCTCAAAATTAAAAGCGAGCTTAAAACTTAAAATATAATTACAATTCATCGATATATTGTGGGCATTTTTAATAAAACAATTGTTCCTTTCGTCCTTGTTGGGTATGAGTGCCATGTGCGATGTTAGCTCAGTCAATAAGATCTCGGACTGCTAACGTTAGCTTGAAAGTCCAGTTTCGGTTCCCAGCTTGGCCAAGGGGTCGAGTATTTAGGCGATCTTCTTTCGCCACACCATCCTTAGATAGGGACCTTAAGCCGTTGGTCCCCAGATGGCTGAAGAGTCACTCTGTGGAAATGCCGTCTGGATAACGCCATTATCATTATCATCATCATCATCATCATCATCATCATCATCATCATCATCATTATCATTATCGCTGTCGCTGTCGCTGTCGCTGTTGTTGTCGTTGTCATTGTCATTATCATTGTCATTACCATTATTACTACTATTATTATTAACATCAGATACCCAAGGGACAAGATAATCGAGGGAACACCGATAGCTGGCCATGACAGACACAACGGAGAGATCGCAGCCTTTCACATCGACAGGTTTAGTGTTACTATATCAGACTTTAAACGTAAATGTTCTGTTAATGGTGTTATAAATATTCTGTTAATTCCGATACACGATACTACTAGTAAGTGCAGAGCTGTCATAACGAACTTAAACATTTTAGGCGGCTTTGTGTGTCAGCCACGACACGTGCAATACCAGAATGCATAAATTATATGATGCTGTGCTCTCGGTTGATCGTGTTCCGGAATAAAAAAAAACCCAGGTGATCGGACATTTATCACGTGCTTAGAGTTAGCTAATCATCGCGCGCTTTTAGCTCTGCCCAAAAGAATACTCTACGAGATTAGTAACGATCTCTGTTGTTTTCTCATTTTGCTGAAGTAACAAATTTCGTAAGATGAAATATTAGTAGACAGTTAAGTTCTGGTAATTACATTCAACAAAGAAGTTCCCTTTAGCCCATCTACAATTTTAGCTGATAAATGTATTTAAACATAACAAGTTTTAATAGTACTTAGAACTGTTTTAAAACCAACGACTGAAATTTAAAATGGCGGCCATTTGGAGACCATTTTGTGCGCGCACGGTTTGGGATGGTGCCATATGATCAATTCAGTCAGGCATTCCTAGCACGCAAGAGCCGATCATCTGGAAAGTCTGGAAGATTTCTAAATACACTCTTGGAACAGTAAACAGTAAAAGTATTTAAGTGAGTTACGAATTTAGATGAGCTTAAAACATACAATTTGCTTTTTATATTTCGGATGAAGCACATTCCTCGCTTGAAGGGATAAGGTTTTGATACTTCATGTATTTCTATTATAGAACGCACCCTTAGAAAACAAGAAAAAAGTTACGAATAGACCACCAACGTTATTCAAATTTGCGAGCATTCCTCTTATCTCCTCGTCGTTATTTACACGCTTTTTTAATAATAATATTGTCTTTCTCAATATACTTATTTTTCTGCCGATTTTAGGCTGAAAATATTCTTATGAGTATTCTTAGATTACAGAAAATTGTACTTCAGTTCAATAAAACTGATGTGACCAGGAATTGAAGTATCAAATAAAACTTTTTAAAGGTTGAAACATGTGGTTCCATTGTATTTTATTTTAAACAGGCAAAATATGCTCGTAAGAAAATTTCAGCCTTGGCCATATTCCTAACATTACTCTCAAAATTTCACCAATTTCAGCCTCAATATACTTATAAATTATATTCTTATGAAAAAGAGTGTAAGTAAATCCTGTCATGTTTTGAAAATAACATGACCATACCAAATCCTAATCGAGATCTCAACGTTCTAGTTTGCAATTCTTGTTAAGCTTTTCTAACACAAATGTTTTCTGTCATTTCAGAATATTGGGTTTTTATCGAGCTCCCCCAGTCGTTGGCAGAAAGATCGACCTACTAAAAGAAATTGAACCTACGGGAGAATTTGATCTGCTGGAGACCTTTTTCAAGAAAGGTAGTTTCTCTTTCACAGGCTTACCAATTTTAAGTTATACATTGTACGTTTCGGGTTGTTTATGAACGATTTCTCAAAAAAGTCATCTTGTTTTGAACGGACCACAATGCACTTGAGCCAGTGCCAGTTCAAGTCTTTGTTTTGAGTGAGCAATGCTAACGACCTAACGTTTTCGGACAGACACGGTCAAAACCAAACACAAATAAAGGAAATGTGCCCGTTGAAATAGGGGTATTCAGCAACCCTTGCAAACCTATAGGAGAATCTTGTTGTTTTATATTTTCCCTTATTAGTAAAAGTAACAAGCAGTAGCTTGATCAATTGGAAGCTTAAAATAATCAGAGTTCACAAATTGACAGAGCTTGGCTGAGTGTATTCTCGTTATAACAGTTTATTCCAACTGGCCGAAGGCTGTACTACGACGCTAGTTATGGACACTAAGCGGCTGCCTAAGGTGCCTGTCTTTGCTTTCGGTTCGATCTCGTGCGCTGCCGGCGTCTTCGTAATTCAGCACCAGCACACTGCATTATTTAAAAGACCAAGCCGGTGTTAAAACTAGCGCAGTTGTCTTTTTCATTTTCAATGTCAGTACAACGAAGTATTTATGGGTTGTATCCAAAATTGTTTCTTGCAGGCAACAACACGTGTTTCTATGGCGTGTGCTACCTCTGTAAGAAAGAAACCGCTGTGTGTGCTAATGGTACGACACTGGAGGGCTCATTAACACTGTGGCTTCCCCTCGACTGGCAGCTGAATAAAAGGAGATGCCCGTGGCAAAGAACTACGAGGACGGGCTTGACGTCTTTGTGAGTATAAATAATTGCCATGGCTACAATAAATATAAATCAGTTTATATAAAACAGTAACAGAAATTTATTCAGGGCATATAAATATAAACATGACAATAAAAGACAAGTTACAGATAATCACCAAAGTATATGAGATTTAAGACTTTTTGGGATTTATCATGTCTAATCTAATCTAATCTAATCTATGCCATTCTGATCTGATTTAATCTAACCTAATCTAATTTAGTATAATCTGATTTTTTTCTGTCTAATCTGATCTGACTTAATGTAATCTATTCTAAGCTAATCTATCTTAAAACTAAAGTAAATAAATATAATGTAGTCTAAATTCATAGTAATCCAATCTATATTTTAAAAGAATTTTGTATTTTGGCTATTCAAAGTACTGGCACTTGAAGCGTCTTTAAAAATGTTGACCTTCTTTAAGAAATGTCAAATCTAATGAGTGAATGGATGTATTCTTTATTATGTAGGTGGGAGGTGGAGAATTACTGTCCAGTGATAAACAAACTCCCAAGGACAACCTTGCTGGACATCATTGACACGGCAGTGTTCGACTTCATGATAGGTTGGTTAAAATTGCTGTTTCGCGCTAGTAATAAAAATAATAATAATGATAATAACAGTAATAATAATAATAACAAAATCATTATTATTAATAATAGTAATAATAATGTTAATGATAGAAATAATGGGAATGATAATGATGAAAAATGATGATATTGATAATAGTGATGATGATGATAAAAGTAATGATAATGATAATGATAATGGTGATGATGATGATGATGCTGTTAAAGATGTTAATGATGATGAGGACGAAGACGACGACGACGATGATGATGACAATGGTCGGTATTCACTTTCTATTTGTTAGTATAGTTGGTCCGAGAGAACTTCTTTCGGCCGTGTTTAAGGGTCAAGGCACATAAGTCAATTTTTTTTCCTGCCGCAACTCATCAAATTCCAGCGTTCTTGCTTCGGTCGATACAGGAGTGGGCAGAGCGGCTTTATAAGATCTAGTTAAGCGGAGATCAGTTGAGAGTTCTCACATTCTTTTTAAGAACCAACTGTTTGCGCCGGCCAAAACCAACAAAAAGAAGTCGCCCTTATGTTTAATTGTTTTGTCTTCAAAATAAAAGCTAAAAGTTTACGTAAGCTGACTTATTCTTTGTATTAAGTATACGTCATGCAACTTCATGTATCAAGTTTGTTTAAGTCTGTGTTTCATGTAACGTTACATAGAAGTACATTTAAAACTGTGCTTCAGTACTCAGGCATACATCATGTAACGTCATATAATAAGTACAATTAAAAGTGTGCTTCAGTACCCAGGCATACGTCATGCAACGTCATATAACAAGTCAGTTACAGACTGTGACTGAGTAACCAAGCATACATCATGCAAAGTCAAACAACAAGCTACATTTAAAGCT
>JANSTQ010146804.1:0-10736 GCA_026167885.1 Bergia puertoricense
AATTAGTATACCAAGTTTGGTTGGTATAGCTTTAATGCTTCTTGAGAAAAGTGGCCGCGGGCACTTTCTGTCCCCCCCCCTCTTCCGGGCCCAGGAACCACAAAAAAAGCCCGCGCCAAATAAGGTTAATGAAAAGTTTTCAGTTGAAAGTGGCACTTCTTCTATTGTACTTTGAATTTAGCAATAAAACTTTGCTAAAAACGGCTTTCGCTATTTTACGACCCTTTATTTGCCCTTAAAAATTTGTCTATTAATTAAAATTTGTTTATTAAAAAAAAATGGAGTCTATATATATTTCGATTCTGAAAATAGCGTGCTATTGCCTATAAGAGACCTAAAACATGAAAAAGGTAAATTTAAACTTTGAACTTGGGATTTTTAAACTGTTAAAAGTGTTCTTTCACGGCTTTGTGCATGCTCAAGGTTTATTGACAAAAAACCTGTTTCAAGTAAAAATATCTATCAAGAAATATTCGGTTGAGATAGCAATCGACGTTTTTCAAGAGGTAAATGCCACGGATAGTCTGTTTTAAGCAGCGATTAAGTTAGATTGTAGTTTTAAAATTTAAATTTTTTATTTTCCGGGCCGGAACACAAAGTAATAAGTCGCTTTGATATGTATAAAGCCCTGTCAGAAATGGTTAATTAAGGTCTTTTTAGTTGATTAAGTTGTTTTCTTTTAAAGTTCTTTAGATAAATACTTAATTTCTGGAAATAAATAAATCCAGTGATTCAATCGTGAAAACTTGCCGTAGTTATCTCACCTCTGGGCATAGTTCTCGAGCGTCAGACAGCGTGGCAAGAGCTAGGGAGGTCATGTGACAATTTGACGTTCGCCGTTCGTGGGAATTGAGAAAAAGAGGCTTCAATTTTAATGTTCCAACTAAATTTACCTCGTTGACTATCTACTCATAGAATATTGCGAGCTCGTGTTCTAATTGTTAAGTGTTCCTTGGCAGGAACCATTGTCAGAGAAAAGCGGCTGGGAGGGTTTCAAGATGTGCGTCAAAAAAGAAATGTCGATGTGAAATCAGTGTGAGGAGAACTGCGACTTCATCAATCAAGCGCCAACCCAATACAAAGGAACCGCTGTGTCAACTCGAATGGGTTTAGACCCTCCTCCGAGACAGTGCTTGACGATGTCTGTATAGAAACTTTAAAAACACTATAATTATTGCGTTGAACTAAAGCATGTGCACAAAGTACATGGCACTTTTGTAAAAGAAAGGATTGTTGAAACCGTTTTCAATTAACTACCGTCACCTTAAACGGAGGAAATTGCTTTGATAAGTGCATGTTGGTTGTTTTGGTGGTGAGAAGAAAAAGTCCATTAAAAAAGTCTCTTGGTTTTCTTGTGTGCTGAACAATATCTTCATGCATTTCCTTTAACTTAATTAGATTTTCAAGTGCACGAAAGAACGAGTTTCTCAATTACAATGATTTCACGTTGGGCGCGTGTGCATTAGGCAATTTAAATTTATCACTTTTAAATAATCCTTAATGCGGTATTTACATTTATTTTTAGTATTATTTCTTCTTGTTTTTTTTAATAATTTACAAAAAGTTTGAGAGACTACAAAGACACCTTTTACAGATAGAGAAGTCGTAAACTTTAGGACAAAGTTAGCCGATCGAACAATCTTACATCTTCTGCAGCCAGCAAAAACTCTAAATTATTCTTACGCGTTGTCATTAACTCTCGTTTTGAGCATGTTCAGCGTTTTTGTGAATCGGTGAGATCGCTTAAAATTCACAACTCAGTTTAATGTCGTTGAACACGAACATATAAAAATTCCAAAGAGCTGAATGAAACTCTCTTCAAAAGCCCAGGTGAGACGTCGCCAGTGCAGGTGGCGGTGGAGAATCTCACAAACTCACTCATCCAGGCGCCACATTGGACGCGCTACTGAAGGAGAGACTGGAGAGAGAAAAAACGGGGAAGATAGGAAAAGAGAGGTGAAAATTGGAGAAGTGGAAGGGAGGATTCAGAGAAAGGTAAATAGGCACATCGTTCTTCCCCTTCCTTTCTCAAATTGTCTCCTTCCCTCTCTTCTCCGTTTTATTTTTCTCTCTCTCCAGCCTCTCCTTCATTCACGCATGCCCGGATGACTGAATTTGTTAGACTCTTCACTTTTCCGCCGACAAACAACATCGCTAGCTAAGCAGTCTAGTTGAGACATTGATTTTTCCTGCACGAGCCCAACTTAACACATAGCTTTAAGTTAGATGTGACAATGAGTGTTTGATGGTGAGGTGCCGTGTCGGCAAGTGACGATCCGTTAACATTTAGTACCAACCCCGATCAACCTTACGGAATTTCTCGAGTGTCTTGCGATGTGACTTTCGGTGAGACGGATCGTCTCTCAGTCTCATGATGAGTACTGAGTAGCTTGCACATCGTCAATGCCCATTTTGTATCCTCCTAGATCAACCCCTGTAACAGAATTTTTCTAAGTGTTTCTGTTCAGATTAGTTATCCTCTTCTTCCCTTGTTGGAAATAAGGCTACGCGCCGACGCCATTCTGGGCATTTTTTGCTTCCTTCTGGGCCTCGTTTCGTGTTATGCCTAGTTCGTTTAATTCAGCCTGAACGGTCCTGCGCCAGGTTGTCTTTGGCCGTCCAGGCTTTCTAAGTTTTCACTACCTGTTAAAGTCCGATTGTCTATGCTAAAAGACGACTCGTCCAAACTTATGTCTATTGGACATGTTCGGAAGTTGGACGTTTGAGTGAATAGGCAAATCTATTTATTTTGGTGAATATATAAACCTGTAAGTTTAAAAGTTCGGATCATATAAAGTCTCACCTGAGTCATATTTATTCGGCTTTTCATGATCAGAGATCGACTGAGCACAATTGCAAGTGAAGCACAGCAATAGGCAAGTCTTTGATAACGTCATTTTCTACATTTTGGCTATAAGCATAATACAACTTAACTGCAAAGTAAAACTTTAAACAAAATTAGTCCATAGTTCGATAGAATATGGCAGAGTGTATTCACTGAGAAATGAGGCCTGTTTCAAACGTCGTGCTACTGCCGTGCCGAATTAAATTCGACGTTAGCACGGCAGTAGCCGACGACGTTTGAAATCATTCGGTACGGTAACTCCAATTTAGTTCGACACGGCAAGTAAGTTAGACAAGGTCTGCCGTGCTACACGGCATTTGTACGGCGCGGTTTTCAACGCCGTGCCACTGCCGTTTAAAACTCAATTCATAAGATTTTAAGACTGTGTTTCGCTTTTTCTGACGGCAGTTTTGCTTTTTCTGCCATTTTGCATTTTGCACAACATGTTAATTCGACGTTTGAAACCACTGCCGTGCCATCACCGTGCTAGTGCCGCTTCGAATTCTATTTAGTTCGGCACGGCAGTGGCGCGACGTTTGAAACAGGCCTTAGAGCTTGATATGACTAATAAACTGGGGGAAAATTTATAGAGATTTTTGTCGTTGGAATCAATTCTTGTTGCCAGCCATACTCATAAAAATATTAATCTTAGACTCGCTAATCGTCATGCCGGGTTCAAATTTTTTGTTTAGTGATAACTGTACAGTGAATGGGTGAATGGTTTATGAAGTTTTTTTGTTTGAATCTTGAAGTTGGATTAATAATTTAATTGTTATATTATGCTAATTAGGCGAAATATAATAGTTATTTAATAAATCATGACGTCATACTGCGCCTATAATTACATGGCAATGAATCGGAAACAATAAAATTTACCAAAACGGCCTTGGTGGTCTTCACGTCATTTCCAGAAGAATAAGGGAACAACAGCAGATATTGATACGGTCGTTCGTTTTGCATAATAGTTTGCTAGCGTAGCGGCTCAAAGGAAAGGGGGGGTGGGGAAGCGAGCGGCGAGGGGAATGGGGAGGAGGGAGAGAGAAGAACACAGGCAATTCTGTTAGCCAACCTGAGAAACCGCTCTATTGTTCCTTCTCGCACTCCGGCTTTCGGCCTCGTTCAGTTCTCTGCCCTCCACGTAAAAGCTTAAATATTTGGAGCAAACGTCAAAATATAGTAAACGATCAAAATAAAAAACAATCCAGAAAGCACCTAAACTACGGTTTTTCCAAGTTTAAGCGGGCGGTTGCCATGGCAATAAGTTAAAACCCTGATAATTGTATTTGCAAACTTTGCCTACATTTACTGCTGTCATGATGATGGATACGTTATTTTGTTATTCTATCAAAAACCACTCGAGTAAACGGCAGAAACTCAAAAATTTTAATCTGTTAAAAAAAAAAACTAGCCTTAACCTTCTGCTTTCTGTAAACAAGTGCCATTTTGGGTTACAATCAAAGAAAAAGTAAAGAGCCGTTTTATGAATAACACAAACGTTGAACATAACAACTGCATTTAACAATTAAAACTGAACAGACAACTATAATGCTGCTGAAACAATAGAGTAAATCAGTAAATGATCATCAGTAGAATGCCTAAAGTGTGTGCAAATCAACATTTGGTTTAGGCTCCATTTTTTAAAAAAATTCTATTACTTTAAAATACTGACCATTACAAATTATATCTTTTCTCCCTTCAACAACTCCGAAAAACTGGTTGTCATGGCAACTCAGTCTCCAAAATACATGGAAACATGTACCACTCGATTTATTAAATAACTATTAAAAATTTCTTGAGGGCGGGGTTGATAAGACGTTCTGTGTTTCTGAAGTTTTGTGCTGGTACGAGACTAACATTTTGATTATCTGGGTGGGTGGAAGAGGTGGAGATTAGAATATTTCTGATATTGTAATAGCGACAAACGACAGTGCACGGTTGAAAAGTATAAGGAAAGAGAGAGGAAAGAGCGAGCTAAACAATTTCCAACCAAGGATTACGGAATGAAAAAATTGAATACGAGCAAATACTTTTTCATCCCAACCCCAATGAATGGTTATAATCTAGAAGTGATCATTTCTCGTGTTTCATCATAGCAACAAATTGTTCTGAAAAGAATGTTTCATAAGTTCGATCCACTTAAGCTGAACTTTCTGTCCTTTTAAATAAATTTCAGCTTAGAAAAAACATGAACCTCGTATAGTTAAGATCAGGTAAATTCTAATCTTTAATTTTTAATCTTTTACTGAAAGGTCAAATAAATGCTTTCTATATTTTTTTTTACTCAAATGAATTAAGTTACTTGATCTCGCGCATATTTATCACCTTTCATTTGCTGTTTTTTAATAAACGATTATGAAATCTCTTTTGTCATCCTTCAATTGGTGATAGTTTTTTTGCTGAGAGCATCTACAAATTAGTGACAAAACAATCGTTCACAACTGATAAATTTGGGTATAAAGAAAATCTCACTTTCTATTTATAAGTAAATGTTTCTATTTTAGTTTAAAGTTCGATACTAACGAGATAAAAAAAAAATGTGTGTCTCTGACAACTTTACTCTCAACTTGCACCTTTAGCAAGACGGAGACGCTACACGCTGTATGATCTAAAAATGATTCCAGCTTTCAAAATAGAATCAACACTTTAGATATCAAATATTATGTAAATATAGCCTCTGAGTTTGAGCCGTCTATCAATGATCCCAAACAGAAGTTCTTTCATTAAAAGATTATGAAATCGACAGGTGCTCAAACAGTCTTATAGAAACAAGAATATTCCCATAAAACTAAGAGCTAGCATGGTTCTTGCTCTTTCCATATTATTTATATTTTGTTTTGTCCAAAAACACGAGAAAACATAAACATAGATGTTATTCAAAAGTAAGAAATTTTATATTTTTATTTCCAGTAACAATAACAACTACATTAGTCATTAATATTTCACAATTTACGCAGTGGCGACGGTGCAAAAGTGTTGAGCAAGATTTTTGTAATTGTACTGTGGCTTTGTACTTCAAAAACTGCTCATTTATCGGTTTTGTCTAACCTCCAGAACACTGAAAAAACACTAATTCCCCGGCTACGTTTGTATTTTAACTATGTAAGTTAAATGTCAAGTTCAAAGCTTCACTCTCAAGGAAATATTTGGTAGTTTAATTTTAGTACAAGATTCCTTAAACAAAGTTGAAATTTGCATTTTCTTTAATTTGTTCGAATGGTTTTTTTAAAATTGATAATTCTATTTAAAACTCTTCAATTATTGCAAAAGACTAATTTCGTGGTTGCAGAGAAAATGTCATTCACACTTGTTATACGCTTGTGGAACCCGCCAGCCCTTGCTTAGAATTGTAAATTCCAAGCTAAATTGTAGAAAATACCAATTCTGCGTGCTTGATATTAGGAACCTCTTGAAACTAAAAACAATGGAGCCTCCAGTTTGATATTGGTCATATATGCCAGTGCCGAAAAAAAAGAAAATTCTAGTGACTGCCTAATTCAAAACATCCGTTCCGTGCTGACGATTAAGATTAGAGCCGAGGCGCTTTTAAAATATTTCTACCTAGCAAGCACAATGCGGCTGTACACTAAGTGAAAACACTTTTTTTCTGAATAAAATATGATCAAATGTAAGTGCACGCCTATTGCTTTAATAGCATAACAAATTTAGAGTGTTTCGCGTTTCTTTTACTTTGTATTAGGTCTTGAATTTTATTTCTTGTTCGCTCGTTTAACATGTGGAAGCAGAATTTACTGAAGCAGATCGTTTTGGATCCATAACAGCAGAGAAAATCTTTTGTCCCGACTGTTTCACAACTTGCGAATCTTTGGAAAGTTGAATCACTTCGTTTGCTCTGCGAGTCTTCGCAATTGCCTCTGTTCTCTCATCATTTTCAGATTCGGAAGAAAATGTAGTGACCGTTATACCAAATCTTTCGAGGCAAAGAATTTTTACGAATTCTTTGCGGAATGTTGGGTTCAGGAATCCGTATATGATGGGATTCAAGCAGCTAGCCAGTCCTGCCATCAATGTATATAACACGTAAATTTGACGCGGCTGGGCAAATTGTTTGTAGAAAGTCTCTACCATGTCAATAACGGCAATTTGTATATAGCAGGCAAAAAACGCCACAAGGATTGCGAATAAGGTTCGTGTTATATTGATCTCTCGGCGGTTCAGGGTAGATGGAGTAGTGGAGTCCTTTCTTTTTGTAAAGACATTGTTTTGAGAACGAGAAAAACGAAAAATCTTCCAGTACGATGCTACCATTAATGCTGAGGGAATTCCGAAGTAAATGGCGGCTACTGAGAGCGTATAGATAACGCTAACTTTGTCTAAGTCAAACAAGCACAACATTTTTCCGGGATGAAAGACATACTTGTTGCCGGGGAGGAGAATGTGTGGAAGAGCGCCAAACGCTGCCAAAGCCCAAACCGCTATTATACTCGCTATGGTCTTTTTTGGAGTATAATACTTAGGATAAAGGTTGGGTTTAATGACTTTGAAGAAACGATTGAGTGCAGTAAGTGTGATTGTTAGTATCGAAGCATACGCCATCCACATAGACATGTAGCCTTGAAACTGGCAAGAAGTGTCGCTGAACGGCCAATGACCCATCGCTGATGCACCCAGCACGAACGGGAACACAAAGCAGGCAAACAGAATATCAGATACTGTTAATGCACATACATAGTAGTTGGGTACCTTCCTCAACATTCTGTGTCTGTAAATGGTCCAACACACGAGGATATTCCCAACAACTGCAGTTGTTATAATAATGGCAGCCATAGCAGTTTCTGTCACTTTTATAGCAGTGCTTCTTTGTCGTAGATCAAAGGTCAGTTCATTGTAGTAAGTGCTGTTCAGCATTTTCGCAACTAAAGCGGTATTGACTAACTTAAAAAACTAACGAGCTGGATTGATGTGCGAATGACGAACCCCCTCAAAAACTAAAGTCTTGAATAAAGCCAGTAAAATCTGAACAAAAAATTGTCAAATTATTGGTTGAGTAGAAAAACTACCAAACCAAATTTTCATCTCGATGCACGCAGAGCGGTAGTCGGTTGTTAACACGGTTCACATGGATGAAACTGTAACAAAATGGAAATCTCATTAGCGTTTGGTTTTAAATGTTATAATTTATGCTTTTCACGTCCAATTGGCCACTAAGCGTGAACCATTAATGTAAACATAAAATTTTAATAACAATTAATATATGATTTTCTTTGCGATTTGCTTTTATGTTAGCGAATGACTTGCAACTTTGGAGCCAACTCAATATCGAAGTACAACGTCATCTCATTTATTTTGGAACAAGTATCTTAAATACTTAATTCTGAATATTTTATAGAAGAACTCCTTTAGCAAGCATTTTTATCCCGTTTGCATGGTTCGCCTGTGGCTTGTCTTATTTACTTGCTGTCACTTCAGTACTCTACACACAAACTTTTATCTCCAACCGCGGTTTTGGGCTCCAAAATCTTCGTAAAAGGTTTGGCAAGGTATAATTGCTATTTTGTAACAACAGTTCGATAATTTGTGTTAAATATTTCATCAATGCTGGTGTCATATCACTCAATAAATTATTACTGAGTGGGAGAGTTGAGTTACCTCCCCGCAGACTATTATTCTAATAGTTTTTAAAATTATCCACTTTGCAGGAAACCTGATGAAGAAGAATAATATTCTGCGGAGTACACGCTTTTTTTTATAAGAACCAGTAAATTTTGACGAGTCTCATTGTTCTTAATTTTTTGGCGACTTCAGCCTCAAATTGTTCTTAATTTGTTCTTGTTTCTATGAGCGGTTTGAATTGAAGAAAAAACAAAATAGAAACAAGGCATTGGAAAACGAAACGTCTCGCACCGCACATATATTGTACACCCAGAGATTGTAACTGAGGAACTTCAGTGCTATATGTATCATTTGGGCAATGATTTCATAAAACACCGTGAATCTTTTTTTGTTTTATACTGTATTGCTAAGTTAAATTACGAGTTTCAGTCAAGTTTCTACCTG
The DNA here is from genome assembly GCA_026167885.1 of Bergia puertoricense. Classification (NCBI taxonomy): domain Eukaryota; kingdom Metazoa; phylum Cnidaria; class Anthozoa; order Zoantharia; family Parazoanthidae; genus Bergia; species Bergia puertoricense. Next base: position 8,861 of record JANSTQ010146804.1, read on the forward strand.
AAAAATTTTCATAGTTATCGAGCCTCAGCCTGAGCTTGTTCTTAAATTGTTCTTAAATTTTGGCCAATTTGGGCCTCATTGTTCTTATAAAGCTGTTCCTTATAAAAAGAAGCGTATAGTCCCTTTGAGTTCTTTGCTGATGACTCCTCTATACACGCTATTTACTCAACATTTGACGTTCATATTTTATTGCTTTCGTTTAATTCATATTAATTTTCTTTAGCGAACTCAAAGTTTATTTGATCTTCATTCTTCTTTTATATTTGAAGTCAAAAAAATAAATTTAAATTTTGGCGTTACCAATAGTCTGTCTTTTCCCTTCTTGGTATCAGTTCTTCAGTAATAGTTTTTCAATACGCTTGCAGCATTTTAAATCTTTAATACACTTGTAGCGTAACTCCCGGATAGTGAATTTTGTCAGAATCATTTAACACCAGTAACAGGATTTTAAATCATGTAAATTAAAGCTGATAGAATAATTGATTATCCTGAGAAGATAAGATTGTGTTTCATGCCCTCGGAGATTCATCCTGGCTGGCATAATTATACCAACGTTTCGAACTGCTTCATAAGTTAGAACTTTCCAGGAAAAAAAATCCCAAGTAATAACCAGTAATAATAATAATAATAATAATAATAATAATAATAATAATAATAATAATATTTATGTTATTATTATTATTATAATTATTATTACTAACGATAATAATAATGATAACAAACTGAAATAATAATAATAATAATAGTAATAATAGTAATAATAATAATGATAATTTCGGTTTTACTAAAATCCTTCCCCAGGGTAAATGATACAATTCCAGGCAATGAGAGAATACGTGAACATTTTGAAATACTGAGTAGAGTAACATTACAACAATTACAACCTGATGACGCAACCTGCTTATAACAATCGAATTTGTAAAGTGACGAAATATAACTGGTATTATATAATACTGTATTTAGGGTCTAACACACTCAACGAAAACCCCGGCGTCATATTTGATATGACGGTTCATTCACTTGTGTCTTAAACAGAAGAAATAATTGGTGTTATACTATGTCCTGTGGCTCTTACGTTCGAACCATTTGTCGATGACTGTCAGAACAAAATCTTAAGTGAAAACTCTAATTTATTTTTCTCAGAAAAGAATAGAATTGTTAGTGTTTGCCTCATGAACGAAATGTGAGTCGAGCGCTTATTCGCATTTGCGTGCAACTGACAGCATTTCAGAGCAACGAAGGGGAAGTTCAGAGCAATCATAACATGTGTATATCATCTGTAGTATTTTAAACTATAAAAGGTCCAATGAGCCTCTTACCAAGTTCTCCAAACCTTAATTTTGGAGATGCAATACGCTAATCACCTAATGTCGTTACACACGCCTGTTTTAGCATGAAGTCACAAAACATTTAAAGTAGATTGAAATTTCTCATTAATTATTGTTAAATCCCCTCGGTTCAGGGACGTACCGCCCGATAAGGTAGGATTTTTCGGACTACACGCATTTTTTATAAGTACCAGTGAAATTTGGCTGAGCCTCAATGTTCTTAATTTTTGCGATAATTAAATTGTTCTTGTGTTTTACACATAAATTAACAGAAATATCTTCGGAAATTGGAGACTCTTAAATAAATTTGATGAACGTCGCCAGATTGCTGTTGTTGATGCTGTAGAATGAAAGAGTGACTTGTGGGCCTTTGTTTTCGAACAGGAATGAAACAGTGACTTGTGAGCATTTGTCTTCGAACAGGAATGAAAGAGTGACTTGTGAACATTTGTCTTCGAACAGGAATGAAAGAGCAAACACTCCGCTAGATGTTCCTTCTCCTGTGGAAAACAGTATTTGCGTTTGTTCCTAGGTGAACTGTGTAATTT
>JANSTQ010146815.1:0-12188 GCA_026167885.1 Bergia puertoricense
GTAGATTTGCAGCTTTGCTTCCTCAGGGATTAGTTTCCTTAGTCTCATCACTATACCAATCTGTTTGCTTCCTTTTTACTTGAAAGTCGAGTAAGAAAAGCAAGGGCCAGAAAAATAAGTGGCATTCAACCCCTTCTTGCTATGCATACACTTTGCAAAAACTTTAGCTACAGTGTATACTCTGAAACACAATTATTGGTTTTAGTGACAACAAAAATGTATGCTCTTCTGCATCTTACTTGACACTTTGTTTTTAAACATAACATACATCTAGGATTTCATTTAATATCTTGTATAGAAGCTAACCTTCAAAAAGCACAGCTTCCTCATTAAATTTCTTTTCCAGAAGCCACTTCTGAACATATGTCACTGTCCAGGCTGCTTTATGCAAATCAGCAAAATTAGTTTAAAAGAAATAAATGTGGCAAATAAATTTTAAGTTTATAGTTCGACTTTTACACAAGCTAGGAAACAAGCCGGCAGTTTTATCAGCAATCATGTGTTCATATTTTCTCTGACATTCGACAGAATGTCGAATCGATTTAACATTGATTCAAGCGCCAGACCGAACTTTATTTCAAGATCGAGGTGTAAATGGATTCCAGCAAATTTCTCAATTAATTCTGCAATAACTACAGTACATGTCAGAATCACATCAGTCGATTGCGACTGAATGAATTTTTTTTATAAACTACAGACTAAAAGTAACGTAGCGACAGCTCAATTGCACTGGATGATCGACAGGCACGCGCGACCTGCAAGCAGTTTAATTTGAGTGTAAACAAAATAATATCTCACCTTTAACGTGTTCATTGCAACTGTCTTGATTTGCATTTTCGCTGCAGTTGGCCATACTGCATAAATTTTTCGGCTGAACTCGCTGATGATGCATATATATAAACACAAACCTCTAACTCCTTCGAGAAATCTTTGACAAAACTTCTGACAAAACTTTTTTGTCCTAAGAGGAGTGGCTTTTGACAACAGACACCCCTCCCCCTCCCCCTCCTCCAGGATAGTATTTACTGGTTCATAATAAAAGCATGAAACCATACCCTGGGCATTTTCTTGCGAGTACTTTTCCAGTCATTGAGTCCTGTAAACCCTCTAAGTGCCTTGGGCATACTAAGACCCTCGCAGCAAATTTCTGGTGATGGGGGTCCAGGTAGCACAGAACTTCCAGTATCATTTACTGTCGTAGTTTGAAAACCAACATTCAGGGACGACAAGAGGTCAAGAACCTTATCAAACATTCTGTCCTTCGAATTGTTTTCTGTTCTGCAATGGAACAAGAGCGAAAACTTGATTTCATTACTGTATATTAAATATTTTTAAAATCGAAAATATTTTTAAAATCGAAACTATTAAATGTTTAGGGGTGATGAATGGCCCTCTCAAAAATGCGAGTCTCATCAAATTTTACCCAAGTATCGGAATCTCGCACAAACAAAGAATGTGTCTCGGAATCTCGGATTTTGTGTTTGTCAGTCACTTGTTTGCTTTTTTATCAAGACACCCCACTTTTTCGTCTCGGGCTCAGATTTTAAAATGCCAGTCTCGGCGTCTCCGCGAGTCTCGGATTTACCATTCCCACCCCTTTATTTCAAAACCAAAAGTTCCAATTTAACATATATGCAGTAAAATTTCATTTCACAAGTAAACGAAATCGGATATAACTATATTATTATTGTGACTACAATTTCAAAACAGACGAGAAAGGTATTTACTATCTACATGCAACAAGGACTTTGCTTCAAAGTTTTGACACACACCTTCTTTCCGGGAGGACAGACTTTCTTGACTCTTGCATTAGCATTTCAGGGGCACTCGGTCGAGGGGATGGTCGGTTATTTGTTTCAGAATCTGATGCACTTTCACTTTCAATCGCTGCCACTTTTACACTGATTCTTTTTACTCCAAATTCGTTCAGCGCTTGAGTAGTGGTCGTCAAATCAAGCTCGCTGGAGTGTGTACCTTTGTCCTCAGCAGTGAAAACGCCACAAATTCTGGAAGATGGCGAAATCTCTCGTTCCAAGATGTCGCCGAGCGTTTCGTTCGGTACTGCCTTGATGAACTTCTTAACGACAAGTTTTGCACCAGTGGTGCATTCCAGATGGTAAAAGGTGTGTGGGTTATTCGTATCTGAATGGATTGACCCAAACAACATACACAAAATCAAAGAAAAAATCATGTTACTGCTTCAATCGCACCAAGACCGAGAGACATTTTGAATCTTCTTGTGCACGTGTATGGTGTCGAATGACAAGTCATTCGTCTTTGACCAATCAAAACCTTTGAATATAGCTCTGTTAATGCACCAATCAAAATGTGTGATATATCGTGAGGTTTTTGTTTACGATCTGTCGGACGGAGCGCGCGCGGGGACGTGACTTTATTTTTTGCTCTTCTGTCACTGACAACAACTGATCGATAGCAACAACAATATTAACAACAGGGAATTTCGAATTTTATTATTCCATGTGCCAAAAAATGGATCGGCATAAATATAATGACAAATAAATAAAATTTTATTACAGTTTTTATGACAGTCTCCCTCTTCATCTACTTGAGGAACAAGTCGCTGATTATTCGCATACTGGTAACAAAGGGATGGAGGGTGGCCTGACTGTTATCCCAATGAAAACTCTGTGCTGCATCCTGAATCACAAAACTATAGTTCTCTGCAAAATCGAGAATCAGTTTTGCTTCCTCAGGTTTAAGGTTTTCCTTCAGGTCTGATAGGTAGTAAGATTGGTGCTTTGCTATGTAAGGGTGGCTTGTAAGTTTGTCTGTCTTCTCCACAAGATCACTGAGAAATTCGTTCAGTGGCGTGCTGCAGTCTTGCAGAGTTAAGCGGTCAGCTGTGACCCACAGTTTGTAACGAATAACCTCATCTGAATCAGATTCATCAAACTCAAACTCACATAGTGATTCGAGGTAGGACAGAAGTCCATCAGCTCCAGGGCAAGCTGGACATCTGTGGATCATACACAGTTTTGAGTCCACAGAACAAACCATTTGCTCCATCAAGTGATGGTAGGTGACTCTTGATGTCTCTGAAGCTTTAGGCAATGCGCTCAACATTAGCTTGACATTCTGGTGGATGGTGGAAACACACACAGGGTGTGTACCCCTGTAGCCTACCGTTATAAAGTGGGGTGGATGAAGAGCACAAAACTTTAAGAGCCCTATCTGGTCTTCTGGATAGTTGGCCTTATAATTTTCATAAAGCTCATTTAGATTTAATAGTAGAAGGCGTTTCTGTACATGAATTCGCTTCCCATCTGGCCCCTTGACGGACTTAAAGTCCTTATTGCCAGGTAAAAGGCGGGAATGCTCACCTTCTTGATAGGATTTAATAACCTTTTCTTCAATTGCCTTGTCTAGCATTCGTCCAACTTCTGGTTCGAGTTCGGCCAAAATACCCTTTTCGTTCTCCAGTTGCCGTGATTCCTTTACCTTAAATGTAGACATATTAAATTCAGATGCTGTTTGTTCAACTGTCCAACTCTCTGATGCCAGGGTAAGCAGTTGCACCTACTTTTGGTTTGACGACACTTGCATTTTGTCTTTTAGAAGTTGAATGAGTCTGCCCATGTCATTGCTGCATTGTAGCAGCTGTTGCTGTGTTTTAGGCAATTCTTCTGGCTCTACTTCAAGCAATTTTACCATTCTACTAGAAAAGGCACTTTCAAACTCGGAAAACTTTCTTTTTGTATGGGCAGGCTTGTTTTGCTGGCTTATTCTTCTAGGTTTAAGCGGAGAAACACCAAGGTCTGTAAAGCTTCTGTTTATACCTTCCTCATCATGCATGGGCATGTCACATTGATCTTTTGAAGATAAGTTTTCAGGTTCAGTTCCACAGTCCAACTTCAGGTTCATATTGAGCTTCCGGCTGTTCTCGTGGCTGAGATTCTGTTTCTGTCTGATATGCTGCACATTTCTTGAAAGCTTTTTAGCAGTTGTAACAAAACTTTTGTCCTGGTTCCAGAGAATCACCAGTAATCTTACTCACACACTCGGCATCATTCACATCAAGGGTCTTCAGAGATGTGTATAGTAGACCAGCTTCTTACGCTTTCTTTCAGGGTCACAGCAAGATTTCTGAAGAAATGAGTACTTTTTCATGTACAGCTGCTCTGCTGATGACTCTGGTCACTTGGGTGGACTTTCAGCAGAAGAAATATTGGGTGATTGCAGTTAAATTAAAATGGCCGAGGTAAAGATTGGGCTCAAACCTCTTTGCACCTTGCATCGGCCCAGTAGTATTATGTTTTACACATAAGAATGAAATTTTGCTGTACTTGTTGCTTCCCTTGATAGTCTAGAGCCATAAAAAGTTCATCTTTCTACATTCATTATTTAATTAAATATATAACTCTGAAAATGGTGTCAAATTTCACATTTTGGGACCCCCAGGATGTTATAAATGTATCTGTGTTTGTTTTGTTTTGTTTTTTTTGTAACTTTTAATTTTTATTATTTTTTGCCTCCTCCGGTCCCTGAGTTGGAAAATTCGTAAAACAAAAAAAAGTTGGTGATGTATAACAGAAAATTGTGTCGCCCTGGCATTGTTAAAAAAAATCGAAATTCTTTTGGTTTTCGCGACATCGTGCAACTGACGAAACGTCTCAATGTTGGGATGGCTTGGGACAATTTATTGCACAGTAGGACCCATATCCCGTGGCGGTATCTGCAGCTGTTCATATCAATTTTGGGGGTTTGGGACTAGATTTAAATTCTGCACCAATTTCCCATTTTGACTCGGTCAAATATATTCCAAAATGGCGGACGAAGTAAATAACTTTCTTGTTCAAACTTCAAGCAAAAGTTTTGAAAATATATGCCGCGGCTGGAAGCCCGTTTTTGCGATAACCCGTTTCTGTAGATATCATGGCATTTCCCAGGAACTCTCAAATTCTAGTACAAGCAAAAACTTTGACCAATTTAACTGGAATTTGGAAGCGCTGCACTCCAATGTCTGATGTGGTGCTCTTTGGAAACAGGTGAACCAAACCTGAAGTTTTTAGATTGAAAAAGTTCTGGTGAAACAAAAGTGACTTATGTGATTGAATTTCCTTCAGTGCATGACTAATTGGTAAGTGTTGTGTTATTTGGGCTAAAAGTCAATTTGGAAAATGAATACATTTTAACAGAGAAGATATGCTATATTTCAAAATGTTGTTTGAAAATTAGCGCCGCCCCCTGAATAAGTGCTGCCTTCGAATAAGTGCTGCAACAAAAACATAGGCTGTTCACTGATGCAAATGCGGCAGAATCCAGTGGATAGTAGTAGTTTTTAAGTAATAGTAGATTTTAAGCCAGGATTTTGAATAAGGTTTATGGCATTCAATTAAATTCATCTGAATGAAGTTCAACGTCTGACCTGGTCCTTACTGGTAACTGGAGTTGATGAACGGTTTCATAAAAGCCATCAGATTTTTTAATATTCTTTACTTACTTTTAATAGTTGGATTAACATAATGTACTATACAATTTTAGTGTTTTCATTTAAATACACTATGATATAGATACTACTTAGTTTCAGAAAAGCGATAGAAAGTTATGTAGCAATTTTGTTTGCCATGCAAATGTAAATGGTCCCTGTGGTTGCATTACTTCTAACTGCAGTGCTGTGGTGGTAGTTCTACGGAGAATTTATGGTTTGTATTTTTCAGCAGGATTTTTGCTTGAGACCAGCAATTTGTTCACAATTTGAGATACTTTGTTTCGCTGTTGTAGTTTTATGTCCATTAGGTTTACTGATGTGGCTGGCCAACGAAGTTGCAGATCTGAGATTCTTGTCTACTGGAACTGGTAGCTTTAGTTGTGGCAAACATGAGATGTGTTAAGCTGCAGTTGATAGGCAGTGGATTGTAGAACATTATGGATAGAGTAACTTGCAGTCTTGTTCCCTTGAACGAAGTGGGAAAGTTAGTACTAGAGAGATTTAGCTTCGCATTTACGGCAGACGGAAAAGGTCAGATTCCCGTTTACGTTTCCTTAAAATAAGTAATAAGAACACGAGAGTGGTGCAAAATAATTGTCATGTTTGAGGAACACGGAACTACTTTCTTTCACTTAGAAAAAGCAAATGGTAAACGACAAATGAGGGCAAATCATGGTCACGTGATCACTTCTGCCGTTTGCCGTTTGCCGTAAACGCGATGCTTAATCTCTCTACTAACTTAACCCATGAAATAGTTGACATGACAGATTTACATTTTGGGGAACATATTTGTCCAACTTCACATACTTTCTGACTTCCAGTGGCAATATAATTTTATTGTGGATGGGTTTGCACAGTCAGGCAGTTGCTCATGGTTAGTGTGGTACATTCTTCAAGTTACAGGTCTGACGAACTCAACTTTCACACAATGTTTGTTGTGATGCTGCACTGGTCGGTAATTTAGACTTATTGTTAGCGCATGTGTTTGTTAGTGATCACTGGAAGAACTCCTGATAGTTGTCAGTGTTGGTGTGGACAGCGTGTTACAATAGATGGCTGCATCTGGTGGAGTTGATACTTGAGTTATCAATGCTGCAATTAAAATAAACGGTAACTATCAGTCTAATACTATGTTTGCTTTATGTATTATTCTGGGGGGTTGATGGTGAAGAGGTGATTCAAAACTTTGGAAGGCAGGGATACTTGTCGTTAAATTTCAGTTGAAGACTAGAAGATACTGTATGTACCAAAACATGTACAGACAAAAGATGAGGTTGTGTTAACAGATTTTTTCAATGCTATGGTTTCGTTTCTACTGTTGTATTGTTTATACGGTTGTATTTGTTGAACTTCTGATGGAGATTTAAAATTTTCGTTCAGTTCCTGAAGTTGTCACTAGGAAACCAAATCGTGTTACCCCTAAGAAGTATAACATATGCATCCCCAGTCTCCAAAGATACATAAGAGTTCCCTCCCCCAGGGTGTATTAGCAAAAACTTACCTCGGGGTTCTTCGTGCTGCTTCACAGATTGGGGATATTAAAACATCCCTTAGTGGAGAGGAGAGAGGCCCTAACGTCCCTCAATAATTTTCACAAGCGGATTTATTAAAATAGGTAGCTGTTCTTTTTTAAAACTAATGTTGTGTACAGTGCTGCAAAAGTGCAGGAAAATACAATTCAGAAAATTTTCTGAGGAAGAACCTTCAGAATCCTAATGATACAATATAGAACATATTTTATGTTCTTGTGCTAGTGACTTAACTAGATCCTCCCAAAATTTTTTGTGTAGCTATGGTTGTACTTGTGTTTTTTAAAGAGAAAATCGATCTGTATAGAGATGATAGTAAGAATGTGCAAGGTGGAGAGGGAGTCTAATATAATTGTCTTTGTAGCAAAACTGCAAACAAAGGTGATGAGTTCAGCATCTTATTTTGCGGTATTCATGTACACAATGCAAGCAAGACAGCCTCTTATAGGAATGCTCCATGTCTCAAATTAAGATGCTGCAGTACATTACAAAGTTTCAATGAAATAAATATTGGCTTATGATCACTATAGTATGACTCAAGTGTACCAGTATATTATATTGGACTGTAAATACCTCTATTTTATACTCTAAATACAAGTTTGTTTATAAGGTTCTCGAAAAACGATCAACTTTCACTTCAGAGTCGAATCTAAACAAATATGTATGGCTTACCTGCAAACTTCGAGTTCGATAGCTGAATTTCGATTCTGGCTACGGCTGTTCGTTTTCTTCAACAGCCCCGCTCACTTATCAACGTAGATCCAAGTTTCAAGTTGATTGTTGAGTTCAGTATAAAATCAATTCAATTTCTCAAATCTCACTGATATAATGTTCACGTTTGACAATATGACAATTTGACAATTTATAGCAACACAAGCATAACTCCTAGTCCAAAATCTGCCCTCGAAGTCACAAATTTGAGTGTGGAACTTTGCTTGTCGATGTGTATGTGTGATGTTAGCAAACGAGAGCAAATACGTGAAGAACGATGAAACTAGAAAATGTTTTGGCCTGCCACAAACGATAGCTTGCTTGAAAACAACCTGAACGTGTCGCCATCAGCAACCTTCAATAATCATTCCACGTGACTAGTTCCCAGTCTACATCACACGTCAATCACGCTACGATCACGTGCGATGAGTCACAGTCGTTTCTACATGCATTTTCATACACTATAACATTGAGTTTTTGAAGTGCTTTTTTCTTTTTTGCCGTTGGAGGAATGCTAGTGTTGCCTATCAATTTCAGAACTTGTAGAACTTGCTACTTAATTAGTAGTTGTTGATGCCTTTTTTGGAACCATGCTCAACCTAAAACGAGAGAAATACTGTATAAACAACCTTAGTTTCTTAAGAGTCACTCGTAAAACCAAATGTCAACAGGAATTTTCCTGAAAATAAAGGCACATTTAGAAAAACCATGACAGTAGATCAAAAATATGCTCCGAACAAGTTCTTACCTTGATGTTAGAGGGTCGAAAACCTGTTAAATTAAACGTCCACTTCCTTCGTGCAAAGAGATAAAACTTTCTGAAAAATAACTAAATATACTCGTGTACAATAAACGCCAGTTTAGCGAACGTTTAGTCGATAGTTTTAATTTCCACTACATATTTGGTATCAAAATAAAGGTAAAAACCCACAGAATCTGTATTTGTTAAAACAAAGGCTCCGTTTCTCCAATTCCATCTTTTGGCCTTTCTGTCACTTCTCTCAATCTTATACATGCACTCACATTTGCAACATACGCGTAACGCATGCTTTAACTATACACGTATGATGCTACATCAGATTATGTCGGTAAACAGTGGTCTTATTTGAAGTGTTGACAGATGTCATTCAAAATAATCTTTGAGTGTTTTCACAAAAGGCTATCACACAGCGTGAAACGCGAGTTTAAACACGGTAAATCTAGTTGTTTTCCGTCAGCTTTCAACGTTTCCCTTGTTTTTAACCTTTTTTTGTTCTTTTCTCGATGCCTTGTAATGAAGCCTCTTTTTCGAGGCTCCATTTTCCTAATTCCGTCTTTCAAACTTTCTTGCTACTTCTCTCGATCTTGCACATGTACCTACAATGAGATCGAGAACAGACTGTAGGCATACCAGATTCTGAGTTTGCTTATCAGTTGAACTGCAGACCTGTGGGTGGTGTTGGATGCGAAATCTAATCTTCACACATGATTTATTCTTTGCTTTTCCCCGAGGTAGCGCTTTGACAGTACCACTGTACGATTTACGTCAAATGGATTGTTTTTAAGTTTTACTAATTGAAAGGTTGACAGCAACAGTAGCCATTGCTTTTAAATTTATTACTCGAAGGAACGACAAGGAATAGTTTTTTATTAGTTCACACACCCAGTTAGTAACAGAAATAACTGTTGCTTCTGTTGAATAAATACAAAAAACTCTTCAGCTTTGGGTTAAATTAGTCGAGTCATGTTTTATGGAAGTTATAAACTTTTCTCCCTTGCTTCTAATAATGACGTTTTCATATTCCAAAAAAAAAAAGAAGTGTTTGCAAAAGAGCATCGTACAGCGTGAAATGGTAACAATATCGTAGTTAAAAAGTTCTCACTCACTCAGGAAAATTATAGTTCGAGATTTGCTTTCATTTTTTTAACAAAACAACAAGAATGGAGCGGAACGTGTGTGCTAACTGTAATCCAGTGTCACTGTTTCGCATCTGCAATTTATTTTACAGATGTCAACTGCCATTTGTTCAACGTCTCCTAAATTCGGAACTGCACCAGAGTGGATTGTAATAGCAAACTAATTAATAAATAGTGAGCTGTAAAATGTTATTGTCTTCCACCTCTCGATTTCAATCAAATAACCTTCTTGTGCATGGCCGAGTTAAATGTTCATCAATGCCCTCATTATAAACAATGATGTCAAGGTAGACGATTAAGGTCTGTAGTAGGTCGTCTCTGAACACAATCTGTGCCAGACGTTGGAAGGCTGCCGGAGCATTTGAGAGCCCATAAGGCATGTGGGTGTACCCAAACATTCTCGTTGGTGTGAATGCGGTCTTGTGTCGATCAGTAGGCTCTACTTCTACCTGGTTGTACACGGAGGCAAGGTCAATAGTAGAGAAGTGTTTCACACCTGCTAGAACGCCCAGGCCCTCCTCTATCCTCCGTAGGGGGTAGTCGTCCTTGCTGCACTTAGTGTTGTGAAGCCTATAGTCAACGCATAGGCGCAATGCACTACTCTTCTTGCGGACTGGCACTCTTGGGGAGGCATAATCACTGTGGCTGGTAATGATTACTCCCTTATCCAGTAAATCCTGCAAGTGCTGTTTCTCTGCCATTTGATTCGGTGGTATACTTTCAATGCTTTCCTCACCTTTTGTCTCGAAGGTTTGGAAACTTCAACTAAGTCCATACACCATATAACAGGCGATCACCGAGAGCTATTCCCCAACTGAAATAAAAAAATATGTTGTTTTATAAAACTTAATTTATACTTATAATAAGAATAATAATAAATAATAATAATGTCTTTATTGTAATTGGTAAAAACTACATATCAAAAGTTACAATATATATGAGAATATTCTACAACATTTAAAAAAGCTATAAATTTGAATAATAGAAACTAATAGAAAAACTACGAGTTAAATAATTAAATTATTACTATTAAATGCTAATCTATTGATACAACTAGATTTAAATCGTTCGGTGTTAATTTTAGGCAAAACATTACTCTGGTGCCTTAGGTTTTTAGAGGTTTCTTTTGGCACAGGTAGCAAGTTAAAAAGAGGGTGTTTGCAAAAGTTTTTTTTTATCTTATTAAAAATGACTGTGTTCGATTTCTCTAACAAGTTGTTAATATCAATAGCCTTGGAAATGTATTTCCTTTTAAAACATCTGGTAAGAAAGTTGTAGATAGCTGTCAATTCCGGCAGAGAAGCTGCATAAACGGAAAGACCATATGTTATATCTTAGGTAATATTATGATACGAAATAAGTAATCAACTTCTTGTTGGCTGTAGCCTTCTTTACGGAATCTCCTGATGACAAAGAGTCCTTTGTTAGCTTCTTTAAGTTTAAGTTTGATATGCTCTGTCAATCAACAATTGCTTTGAAAAGTTAAACCTATTATACAATCTTTAGAGAGTCACAGTGATTTGTTCCATTGAACTGACAACAACTTTATTGTACCACTGATACTTACATAATAATAAATTATTGAAAATAAGTAAACTATAAATAACAATGCGTACTGGCTTCCAGAAGAAGCTAAAAATGTCTGGAAGCCCAAGTACATGAATAATGTTGCATTACTAGGTCGGAGGTACAAATAAGGTTTACATAGATTCTCACCAACACACTCACACACACACATACACACACAGCCTAAGTATGCTATTTTAGATAAATTAAAATAAAGCAGCTACAGTAAAGATATATATACTCTTAAGGACCTCCTCGTACTTTTCATTGGCGAGATCGAGGAACTGAGTTACATGTTGTAGTTTATCTTTCAATTCTGAGATCTCGCTTCGTAAAGGCGACAATTTTTCATCAAGAGCGTCTTTGAGCTGTTCGACTGTTATATAGGCACACATACTAATACACTGAAGTCATAGAAACGAAAAAACAAACAAAATCGAGATCAAACTCGCCAAAGTGGCGGGTGCTCACGAAAACACAACCGCCATCTTATCCGACCGCTGACCAATACTGTGGACCAGACTGCTCTTTTTTCTTAAGAATAATTATTTACACTTAGAAATATTGCAAGGCATACAGTTCTCTTCAGTCCAAAATATGTACTGTTTTACAACCGACTCTAAGATGTCAGGACTGCTCTTACAGATCTTGACTTGACGAGTGCCATCATCAGCAAACTTTGTTAACTGTTCAAAAGGACTGTTGTTAACTTCCAGATCACTTACAAAGATATTAAAGAGGTAGGGTCCACTCACGCTACCTTGGTTAGTTCCCTTATTGACATAATTCCACTCGCAGACAAATCCTTTAAAGAAAAGCCTCTGTTTACGATCTCTCAAGAAACTCAAGTACCAGTTTATGATATACGTTTTTAAAGGCAAAGCTTTTAGCTTATTGCTCAGGAAAATACGTCTCATATTATCAAAGACTTTACTAAAATCCATGGTGAACAATCTGACGGCAGAAGTTTCCTTTCATCTAATGATTTGATATCCTATCCAATCCCACCCACATAACTCATCTATCCAAGCCAGAAC
>JANSTQ010146837.1:0-12188 GCA_026167885.1 Bergia puertoricense
GCGTACCAACAAAAAAACTAAGTACAATAGCAGGCCACATGTCTGCACAACTTCGAAAAACAAATTAAAACACTTTAACGTTCAGATCCGCCACACTTCCAGATTCTTCTCGATCAGGACAAAACGCCATCAGCTTCTGACCTCGTGCTATGCAACTGAAATATACGCATGCGCTGCATTGGTAACCGAGCCTGGGACAGATCGCGACACGGAAAATAAAAATAATAAAAATAATAAACTGAGCCCATTTTTTGACTCGGTGCCTATCGGCCCGAGTAATGATTTCGATTCAAGTTGGTAACCAGGAAAACAGGTCAGCCCAGTTTTTCGTATTTGTACCAATGAGATAACTCGAAAGAAAACATCTAGAAAATAAACCAATCAAATGCCTGGGTCAAATTTTGACTTGGTACAGTGTAAAACGGCATCTGATTGGGTCGGCGTGCTCAAAAGAGTTAACGGTTGCCTCCAGAGGTACGAGAGCTTCGTATTACCATATCTGACAGAGAGCCGTAACTCTGGCACCCAGGGTATGGTTTTTGCCAAGATTCTGTGGTTTTCTTAATAATTACCAATGGGCAAGACTCCAAGAGAAGATTAGTCCCCAGCTGACCTGCATCAAAAGATCGTAGTTTAAAAACTTTAATATTTTAAAGCAACTGCCGCTGTTAACAGACTTTAAATGACAATTTGGTGGCAAAAGAGGTAGATGAAATCACGTGAATTTTTAAGGTTTTTGAATTAGCGCAAAGACATGGGAACATTATCATCTACCCTTAATGTAAGGAGGTCGACCTCAGTGAAAAATGATATGTCTGTTTAGTCGCCATCACAAAATGGCAAAAGGCTTCCGACACATGTTTGGCCAAGTCCAACCCACCAAAAATTGGGATTCCATACCAAAAACGTGTATCAAATATAGATTTATGAAATACGCCTTGTAATTCATACACGCTATGCATGTGAGCGTCAAATTTCAACAACTGGAGTCATGTTTGCGTCATGACACTGCCATAAAAAACTTTGAATTTCGTTTTAACTGTCACAGAAGTATGGCGGGCCGTGTCAGTTTTGTAGTGTTTCTGCTGTGGGCGACAGTGTGGAGTGTGGAGGGCGAATCATGCATCAAGCTGGACCCCCAGTTGTTTGCTCCCTGCGTAAACATTGGTTATACGCACACCTTCCCTCTGCCGCCTTATGTGGACATAACAAAAGTGTCGGAAATGTTGCACTTCTTCAGAGATCAAGTAACTGCAAACTGTTCGGTGCCAACGAGTACAACCGACACATTTCACTGTACCATGTTGCTCCCTCTATGTGTGGAGGGGAGAAAAACTCCACTGTTACCGTGCCGTCGAGTCTGCGCGGACGCGTTGCAGGGTTGTACCAACGCTATAAAAGCTCACATCTTGAACGAGATTGGAGCTATGTGTAATGTTTTACCAGATTCAACTGCAGCTTCGAGTACATGCTTCGAGCCTAAAGGCTATAATTCTTCTTCGAACAGAGTTGGTAGGTTCTACACAGATGAGGGAATATATTTTGAGAAAAAAAATTAAAACTGACATCAAGTATCTGCTTTTCTTGACTCGAAGTCCTCATTTGGTCAAAATCTTTAATACTGAACAACCATTTATTGTTGTTTTACAAATATAAAGTCAAATTAATTAATTAAAAACGACTGACGAAAGAAAAGTATGCACCCGCTATGCTAATGATGTATGGAATCAAGGTCACGAAAAGAGCATGGGAAAATTCCAAAATTAGGAAATTTAGAAATTTTATTTTTAGCAAACAACAAAAACAACAACAAACATTTTTTCTATTCGCAACTATTAGATAACTTACACAATATGAAGAAAAATTAAAGGGTAAGAATGTTGTTGTTTACAATAACCACGAGGCTGATTTAGCTATAAAGTGGTAGAATTTGTAACGTATTTACGCTGCTATTACTATTACTGTTACTACTACCACTACTACTATTACTACTACTACTACTACTACTACTACTACTACTACTACTACTACCATTACTACTATACTACTACTACTACTACTACTACTACTACTACTACTACTACTATTACTACCACTACTACTACTACTACTACTACTACTACTGCTACTACTACTGCTACTACTACTACTACTGCTACTGCTGCTACTACTACTACTGCTACTACTACTACTACTACTACCGCTGCTACTACTACTCACTACTACTACTACCTCTACTACTTTTACTACTACTGCTGCTGCTGCTGCTGCTGCTACCAGCAGTTACCAAACGTAAGACCAATGCTTCCGACCATAATAATAAAATATGTAAATACCGTGTCAACTTTGGTGAAGTTGTCGTTATCCATAATGCAGCTGGATTTGTAGCTATATGATAGAAGGGGTCTCAGTTGACGTATTACTATTCGAAGTAAACCAGCCTACACTTATAAATACGCGGGTAAAAGTATTTGTTGTTGCTGTTGATGATGATGATGATGATGACAATTATGATTAAATGTCATATTTGTTTCAGATGTTGTTTCTTTAGGTAAGTGTCACAAACTAGTGCTACCGTATTGCAGAGACCAGGGCTATAACAACACATACCTGTCGAACAATACACAAGCAGAGCTTTTTAAGGAGGACTTCAACAAGACGTTGGAAAGCTCCGTTAATCTAACAGAATATTATGAACTTGAATTCATCAATGAAACACAACGAGAGTATCCAAAGTGTGCGTCCATTCTGAAGAAAATGATGTGCGCAGAGATAGTTCCGCCATGTTACCCAGGCGAGACGAAGCGCTTCTACGGTTTGTGCAGTGCAGAGTGCCAGCGGTTACATGATCTGTGTCCTGAGATTCTCGAGTCTCACCCCGCGGGAGAGGAGTTTTGCGGGTTGATGGCAGGTGGGACCACTGCCCATGGCTTCTGTGGCCACACGAAATGGCCCCAAGACCATCTGTATTGGGCAAGTGAGTATACAGTTTGATGATTATGAAAGCCTGTGTTTCTTCCCGCTTGGGCCCAGGCTGCAAGTGGGCTTCAAAGGGTGAAACGGTGTTTGCTTTCGTGGGCTAACACTTGCAGAGCCTTACGTGTGTTAGTCAAAAAGTTTCACATTTTTATAGTAATTATATTGTCATTTACTTCAAAGATACAGACGTCGTGCCCACTTTTTTCCTGGTTTAACTTGGCGCCACACGGGGGAAACTGATTTCAGGTTCAAAGTCTACAACTTTGTTCAAAATTTTGATTGATTCTTCCCCCCACCCCCTTTTTAAGCAACAGAAAATCTTGCAATAGCCAATTTTCTAAATCATAGCTGGACAATACTTTCTTTCCCAATTCAATTCTTTCTTTAATTCAGCACCAAGTTATTTCTGATTTCATATCGTCGGGATTTATTTTGTTGCAAAATTTCTTAAGAAAGCCACCTTTTTCAGATGGACCTAGTTTGAAGCCAATAGCAGCACAAGTTCCTGTTTCACGCCAACAATTCTAACAATCTTAATTTACAAAAGCCAACTTTCGAGGACAAACATGCTCGCGATTACTGCACATAAAGATAGACTCAGAGAACATAAATAGGTCCGCTTAAAATAGATACTTAATATTATCATTATTATTATTAATATTAATAATAATAATAATAATAATGATGATGATGATGATGACGATGATAATGATAATGATAATGATAATGATACTGGCGTTACCCAGACAGCATTTCCACCGAGTGGCTCTTGACCAACGGCTTAACTTCCGTACCCAAGGACGTTGAGGCGAAAGAAGATCACCCATATACTTATAAAGCCCATGGCTGGGAATCCAACCCGGGACATTCAAGTTAGCAGTCCGAAATCTTATCAACTGAGCTAATAATGCACACACTTAACCACCCTCGCGTTTATATAACTGCTGTTTTAACACCTTCGTTGTAAGGTAAAGTCAACTTCTGGTAGGTGGCTCATTCCCCCCCTCACCTATCCCTCCGATCCCCCACCCCTCCTTCCTGTCTATCATTTATAATTATTTGTTTTAATTCCTTCGTTTCCAGTGAAAACCAAACTCCCGGCCAGTCGGTCCAAGAAAACCAGTCCCGGAGTAATCGCAGCTGCCGTCATCGTACCCGTTGTCATAGTGATATTACTTATCGGAACGTGCGCAGTCTTAAGGTGGAAAAAGTACAGTGTTTTCTTACGGCTAAAGAAAACAGATGATATCGACCCAATAGTGACCGATTAAACGTTCCAACATGAACAATTGTTTTCAGAAGGGAAGGCAGATTGAATATCTAAACCTAGGGACCAATACTTCAAAGGCCTCTTTCACGGTTTTGCGCATCCTCAAGATTTTATTTTCAGTCTAAAATATCTATAAACAGACACTGTTCAGATACTAATCTAAGCTTTTCGACAGGCAATGGCACGGATGGTCGATTTTGGGTGGCGATTAAGTTGGATTGTAGCAGTATCAATTTTTATGTTCCGGGCCGCAACACAAAGTGATAAATTGCTGTAAAATGCATAAAACCTTAACAGCAGTGATTGATCACTGTCTTTTTAGTGGATTAAGATGTTTTCTTTAAAAATTTTTGGATAAATACTGTAAAAATGTAACTTTTGGAAAAGATCAAATCAAGTGATTCAGCCGCGAAAGATTCCCATTAAGGGAAAAACTGCTTTAGTATTATTTTTACAGGCGTACTTTCTAGAGTTGTAAATGGAGCTTTCTGATTGGCTACTCTACTACTAGCAGACTAGCATTTTGGAAAAAAAATGTTTTTTCTTATGTGTCGGCGAATAAGCGAAACTGATGTGTGATTTGATTAGCAAGGATTGATGTGTTATGTGTTTTGCTTCGGGGTTTACACTCGAAGTACACATACGGCAAAAAACATATCTTAACAGCTTTGGCTGTCAGTCTATATCCTGAAAAGTTGGGTAGTATTTCAATATTGCAACAAAGTTCGATTTCACAAAATTGTAGAAACCGGAACGAAGATCTTTGACTACTAGTAATTTTGGCTTTTGAATTAATCGAGCGCAAAAGAAATCGCTAGCGGAACCAGTGCCTCGCCATGGCCTCAGTGTTCGTGCACCAGCTCGTCCGATATGATATATTGCATTGGCCAGGTCCCATGTCGTCCCCTTTTTATTGTCGGTTCCATGCACCCGCAACGCGGCCGCCTTTTTGCGTTTTGAGGGGACTGGGACAGGGCCCTCACGCGCCCCCCATTCCCCTGCTAAAAAGAAAAAGACGCTTGGGAACCTGGCTAATATCGCACGATTTATTTTCAGCTCGACGAACTCATGAGAAAAATAGGGACTACCCGTAAGCTATAAGAACTTGAAGAAGCAAACTCATTTTAATAGGTGTTTAGCCATCTTACTGAAAAGTTGGCTTTTTACGGAGTCAGTCTTTGATGGCTTGTTAGCCTGCAAAGCAGGCGCTCCAGTTTGTCTTTTTATCGAGAAGGGATGCAAACGTGACTTGGCCGTGCTAGCTGTAGCTACGAGAGAATGGGACGAGGAGAGGAATGAGCTCTTTCCACTCGCCACTCGCTTCGCTGGTGCCTCGTTCTCGCGGGCTTCGCCCGCTCGCTTCGCGCTGAGATGACTTTTTCCCTGCGCACAAAAAGGCCAAAATAGCGCCTGCTATGCAGGCTAATGGCTTGTGAAAGACATACTTCAGTAGAACATGAAAATTGTTAGTACCTAAACTATGCTGAAGAAAGTCCAGTGACTCGTAAACAAATGCTTAAGAGAGTTAGCTGAGAAGAATTTTGATGACCTGAAAGTGAAACAATCCAAAATGAAGACTTTTGGGAAAAACCGGTGAGAAACCAGTGAAACACCGTAATAGCAAAAAGAATAGAACGTACTCTAGGGATAACTTGACACTTGACAAAGCAGGCTTTGACGTGGATATCTCCAAGGAAAAAGGAAATGCAGGAGGCCACAAGAGGCCTACTATGGGACCCAAAGTCGCCTTAAGTCGCGCAAAGTTGCCTTAACTCACCTTAAGTCGCGCAAAGTTGCCAAGGTTTAGGGGGATGATTTCTCCTTAAGTCGACTTAAATCGCTTTAAGTCGCCTTAAGTCACACAAAGTCGCCCAGGTTTTGGTGATGATTTTTCCTTAAGTCGCTTTAAGTCGCCTTAAGTCGTTTAAGTTACGGCGACTTTAGGTCCCAGAGTAGGCCTTACAATATACCTGGCGCAAAGAAGTAAAGGCGGATATGGTATCGAAAAAGTGCCGATGGTGTCAGTTAGAGAAGATGGCCCAAAATCGTGTCCGACGGAGATAGACAGTAAATATCTTATGTATCTTTTTGTAGAAGCAACCCTTAACCTCACCTTAATGCATATTGCTCGAAAGTATCAGTCTTACCTGCTTTGTACATAACAGTTAAATCAGGGCTTTGTTTACAGATTTCTATTTAAAAATAGCAAATGCCCTCTTTCATAGTCGAGGGCGTTCCTGGGCATTTTTCAGCTTTAAGCCCACCACCAGAATGTTGCTGATATACGGTTACCAATTTACACCGGTACAAGACCCGGGTTTTACAAGCCGTAAAGTAACTTTAGTTGGACCTTACAATCACGTAAATTATTGTATTTCCCTACTTCTATATGATCTGATTAACGCAAAGACAAAGCTGTGTTAGAGTGGCATTCTAAAATGTAAGGCCGAAGGAAGGTTTGTGTACAAAAAATATTTTAAGCCCGTGCTTAACTGGCTTACAGTCAGGTACGCCCCTGATAGTTGTGAATTTTTTGAAACTATTGATCTCTCCTGCACTGTTTCAATTCTTCTACTTCCTCATTCTTCTCAGTTCCTCCTCTTAAATTGTCTTCACTTTTGCAAATTCACGGTATGATTGCGCAGTCTTTCCTTTTCTTGGCAAAAGACCTTTAAAATGCAAGAAGAACTTTTGCTACAAAAATTTCAAGCACAACTCTACCGTAAACGTTGAAAATTTGGTACGGATGGCTTAAAGTCGAGGACGATTGAAACGGATTACAGTTATGATAACTGAAGCGAATTTAGTGTTGGCCCGTGGGATGAATTATTAACTGAAGCAATGTAACACCAAAATGCAATGATCCTTGGCAATTACGTTTGTTCCTTTACGAATATACTTTCAGTAAACATGAAAGGAACAACTTTTGGAAAGCAGCGATTTTGCATGGAACAACCGTGAAACTGTCCCTTAGGCCTTTGCGATTTTCAGGTTTTCCACCATATCCCCCATATTTTCCATCCGTCTCAGTCTTCGCCATATTTCATGAATTGTTCCCTCATAAGGTAATATTTTCCTCTTGTCGTGACGTAATGCCCCCCCAAACTGTTTTCCACGTGTTCGTTTTAAGCCAATGAGAGAGCGCTAAGTGTTACCAATACGTCACAGAGCTCCTCTCGTCGCATTTGAACAAAACTTCCTTTACGAAAAGTGTTTGGTTGGAGAAGTGGAGCTTGTTTTGCTTTGGTGCCATTTTCTTTGCGTGATTCAAGATGCCCGCCAAACAGAGAATGCGTGTCGCAAGTGAGAAACACAGCCAGAATGTTTCCACGAGAGGAAATGTCCCAAAGTCCTTGGTACGTGGCGTTGTAGATATTTGATATGATATCTTCTTCGTTCATGATGGCGAACTAGACTACGTTCAAATCTCTTTCAACTCAACTCTTCCCTTTTTTGTCTCAGAAACCTCAGGATGAGAAGTATGCAGTTGGACCAGTACTCCTTGGGTTGTTTATCTTCGTAGTTTGTGGATCGGGTAAGTGAAAAGAAATCTTTCGTTTTTGTTGACGTGTTCATCTGCTTGTTCAGTTGTTTCGTTGTTCACTTTGGAAGCAGTTTTTTTGATTCGCGGTTGATTTGTTTTTATTGCAGCGATTTTCCAAATCATCCAGAGCATAAGAATGACATAAACATGGATTTGACTCCGGACCAAGTAAAACGATGCAAGCTATTCTTTCCTCTCCGATCTTCTGTGAAATAGAATTTGGATTTGTCGACGAATTTTAATATATATTATAAATTTAAGTAAACAATTCCATGCAACCAGCTACCAATGTTCGACTAATGAAGTCGTCTTTGTTTTTACATGTACTGTAGATGTTAAAGACTGGCTTAGCTTTTACAGTACACTGGTTATCAGTCCATTTGTAAAGTTAAAATTAGTTCTGGACATTTTCCACCACATATGAGTCACAAATCGCGAGTTCATAATTATCATATCGTTCACTTTTAGTCTTTCTTTTTTCCATTCTGAACACTTGGTCCCTTGTATAAACGCAATAAAGTTTTTTGACCTTATGGCTAGATTTTGTCGTGTTTTTTCTTCCAGGAAGTGAACAAAAATGCTCTGTGTGAATAAAAATTTGTATTTAATCTAATACGTATCTCTCGAGTTGTTTGACCTTGGTATTTGCTTGGAGGAAAGTATAATCTGAATGTGACTGCCCACTGGGGGGTTTAGATACTAAATATTAAAGTATAAAGTATATTAAAGTTTAAATATTAAATATTAAAGTATGTTTTATGGTATACTTCTTGCAGTTAAACTTAATATTTGTGGGGTGTTCTTTTGATGCAATTTTAATATTTTTGAGGAAAAAAAATAGCAGTTTTTGGTTAATGCCTTGCAGCCCCAACCACATTTAATGTGTAGCTTAATTCTCCCAAACTGTGTCAATACTTTCCTTTTAAACTGTTTGGAAGTATCTTGCTTTTCATAATTAGATACCGTAGTTTGCTGTGTGTGATCAATTCCCTTATTCTCACAACCAAACAACTTACTTTGTAATGATTGTAGGGAGAAAATAGATGTTGATAACTGGCTGGGGCTGAAAGGGTTAATTTACTCTGATCAATATGTGCTTGTCTGGGTCAGAGGAGAAGGATAGTTTGGTGACACAGTTATTTTTAAAAAGGTTGAAGTGCTGTGATAATAAGTAATTCGTTCTGAGTGATAGCCCTAAAGAGGAATTGGGCTGCAGGAATTGAACCCATGACCTCCAGAACAGATCACTGTTGCTCTTCCAACAAGGCCAAATGGGAGCTGGCTATGGGTAACTAAGATGATAACGTGGGGCAGTGAACACATGAGTGAGGGGGTAACCATTAAGGTTTGGCCACTCGGCACTAATAAACAGATGCAGTTATTTTAAAATAAGTTGAAAAGCTGCACAGATATCCTAAGTAATTCCTTCTGAGTGATAACCCTAGAAAGGAAATGGGCCCACACAGAGAAAGACAAAAAATCTCTGACCCCAGTGGGAATTGAACCCATGACATCTGGAACAGATCACTGTTACTCTACCAACTGAGCTACAAGGCCAACTGGGAGCTGGCCGTGGGTAAATAAGATGATGTGCTGCAATGAACACATAAGTGAGGGGGTAACCCAGTGGGATTTAGTGACAGTTGAGTGATGAGATTTGCATGAGAGTTCTGTTCAGCTCTCATGTGCACAGTCAAGGAAGGATGACAGTCTACATAAAGAGTTGACAAGAGTCGCTTAACAAATGCGTGAAACTCTTATCAACTCATCAGAATTTTGAACATTGTCAAAGTTGATGAGAATGAAAGTGAGAGTTTGAACTTTTATCAACTCTCATAGACTCTCCTACTCCTTTGACCCCAGCTTAATGATATTTTTTGCAATGGGATTCTTAAGGTGGTGAAGTGTAGAGAATTGATGGAAATCATTGGATGTAATCACACTATGGGCATATTAGGCTCAAGCAATACTGGATATTTCATTGGTTTTTTACAATTACATTTATGAATGGCTGACAAAACTCTATCCCATACAAGGCATAGTTTATTAATTACTGAATCTTTCTTTAAGGTAAGCAGGTTGGGATAATAATCAAAGATGGACAATATTTTGCCAAAATCATGAACCACAGGGTAGTAAAATACAGTCATGAAAATTACCTCTCCCCCATCCCCCTTAAAGAACAATTCAGTTAATAATGAAATAATGACCTACTTTGAATATGAAATTGGGTTTTGTCATCTGTTTGTAAAATGAACCAATGAAATATCTGTAGAATCCTGGATGATTTTGATGTATGGCAAAGATAGTTGACAATACTTACCCCCTCCCCTCTTTCACTGTTGACTCCAAATGGGCCAGTGGCAAATAACATTGTGGCTTTGATTGATCAATTTCGTCAACATTGAATGAGGAAGGGGTTTTCTAAACTATGCTATGTTTTGGCTTTGCATGTATTGCTCATTGATGCGAAAATCTCAAACAAGCTAGAAATTAAAGCTGTCCAAAATCACTTTGTCCAGGATTGTATTGTAGCACTTGAGCCTTCATATTCATAAAAGGAGTGCAGTTGCATTGATTTCCATCAATTTTATACCCTTAACATATTTAAAGAAAAATTAGGGTATTGGTAAAATTTGATTTTCTTAAAGTTGAGTGTGTAACTCAACTATACATGCAAAGGGAATCTGTGTGAAACAAGCAAGTCCTTTCAAAGCACCCCAGATGTGTACAGGCATCTGCTTATACAATATTGCATCAGTTAAAAATTTGTTTCCAAGTAGGCCATGCTCCATAAAAGTATATCTTCTTTCAAATTCATTGATACAAATTCAGACGTTAAATGCTATTTACAGAATGTTCCATTTTGTTGGACTGATATTGACAACAGAGATCAATACCTTTGAGTTTGCTCTTAAACGAGTTGACCCAAGTTGGTCAATCCTGGCTTCCAGGAAATGACCCACCCACCCCTCCCCTAAACCTAAAGCTAAACCTAACCCCAACCTTGACTCTAACCCTAACCTAGGGGAGGGGTAGGTGCGTCATTTCCCAGAAACTGGGATCGACCCAATGAGTTTACATAACTACACTCTTTTGGTGGTTTGGTAGGGGGCATTCCATAGTTTACATGAACCACGGAGCTTCTTTGAGCTTGGAGGGGGGGACTGATTGTGACTCAATATTGGCAGGGCTGAACACACTTTTTCTCATTAATTCCTTAAAATTTTGAAAATATTGGTGGGGCTAAAGCCCCTCCAGCCATCCTGCTCTGCAGTCCCTGGTTTAACACCATTTTAGGCAAAACTTTTGATAGGATTGTGCCCTTAGGTGGGGCAAAAATAAATTGGTTTCAGAATTTCTTGGATTTTGAGTAGTATGACTAGATACCCTTGAGAAATATTTGGAGAGCTTCAAGTGGCTCTGAATACCCCTCCCTGTGATGTTGGATCAGCCAAAGCAGATAAACTTGCACCAATAGATTCTGAATAGGACCACACTATAAGATTTAACAAGCATTCTGTCAAAATATATTTTCACAGTTTGAATGCATGTCCTAAGGCAATACCAGCAAACCATCATGGTTCACAAGAAACAACACTTGTGTGCATTGATGCAAATACAAAACGCTGCAGAAGTGGTGGAGTGTTTTGAAATGTGGGAGGGGCAGGGGGGGGGGCTTACTGTGCACCAGTAAAGTGCATACCCTATTCAAATTTCCCAAAATGTCACTTCATGTCTATTTCCTAGGCACACCATCATGTCAGTGGGAAACCGCTTCTGTCTAGTTTAATGAAAAAATTCAGCAGTTATTGCTTTCTCAAACACATGTCGGAGGAACTCAAAAACAAGTCCTATAACATTTTTCCAAGCACAATCCTGATGAAATGATTTGTGAAAAGGTCACAAGACTGAATATTTTGCCAAAGAAACCAATTTTATGCTATGCTAGCACTGGCTCAAAATTAATTTCTTTGGCCATCAAGTTTGCTCGTCTGACAGCTCATTAGATTTATTGCTCAGAAAAAGGATCCACATCACTGTTTTTTGACAATTTTATGCAGAATTCCAAGTTACAAATTATTTAACCTTATTCATCCAACAGATGCTGATATGGCAAAATATTAATTCTTATACCTTAATGAGAACTGCACAACAAGGAGAAAGTTACCTCTGATGGATTTACTTTTAAATAAATCTTTTCACAGAAATGTTCTGTAGGTCACCAATTTTGATCTCTAGATCAGGAACTGACTGGATAATCCAGCAAGATAATAACCATCTTATTCATTAACATATGTGATCCACAAAAAGAATGCTACAGTTGAACAGGCACAAATGATCTGTATCATCATTGCATGCCCATAGCCAGGGATTTTCATGTGTGTGTGTGGG
>JANSTQ010146848.1:0-12188 GCA_026167885.1 Bergia puertoricense
CATTTTACATTATACTTATTGTCACGGTTTTAGTGCAAATTCGTAGCTAATTTCGAGTATTTTGAAATGAGTCATTTATATGTTTACCTTATCTTATTACCGACTACGGAAATTTTGAGCGGAAGCACAATATTCCTCAATCATTTTTATCGGCCTCGTTCTTTTATCTTCTTCTTACCGACTTTTGTTTTTAAAACAAGAACTGAAACTTCTCCACCGTTTTCACCATCCTCAGTCAAATTTTTCTTGCGTTTCAGTCAGTAGGTATGTTATCACTGAAAAGGTCAATCTAATTTCTGGGTTTGCAGGGAGTTATTTTTTGAAAAAAGTTTTTCTCACATTCTCAGTTTTGAGTTTAGACAATCCATTTTATTAATTTCTACTTTATTGCCGCATTCAAAAGTAAAACTATCAGCCGTATATTTCATCACAAAACTGAACCCATCAGTTAATACTGTTTATTGTTTCTCGGCGCCAAGACCACGTTACCAAAAGCTAAATAACCCAAGGACTCAGTATCTAATTTCCTCCATGGAATAATCTAATATATTGTACTTGGTCACCGATAATGTTTCACATGGCATCGGTTTTGCTTCATCGGCTGACACAATGAGGTGGTCATAAAGAACCCCAACGCTGTTAATTTGCTGAAATGACAAACATTGTGAACATTTCAAGATAAAAATAATTTTCAACGAAGGAGCAAGAAACAGCAATGCAAACTTTAGACTTAGCCGGCCGTTATTTGTTGTCAACTGTGCTTTACTGCAGGTTCTCAGCCACGTTGATTTGATGGTATTATTTGATAAAAAGATCTTTTTTCCCGACTCTTTAATTGGTTAAACTGATAATGTTGTGGGGATCTTTGTCATCGAAATCAATCCTGTATAGTTTATGAATCAAGATTATATAAGTTTCTGCCAAAGAAATATAATGCGTCAGTCATCTGAAAGATGACTCAAGTAGAAACGGACATCTTGCATGAAGTCGCATTTTAGAGCCTCATAATCAGAGCTTTGTGAATACACAGATGCCGTTAATTAACGTACAGATCGCATTTCCTAGGTACCTAACACTTATCAATATGTTCGAAAACCCGCACCGTATTTACGGCGTTTTGTCCTCAATTACAACGTAGCCAGCAGCAAAAATCGATAAGGAAAGACTTTGTAATACTTCATTGTTAAATGCAAATCTCATCAAGGCAATGCAACAGACCATTTCAAAGTTTGAATAGACGTCAGACATTGAAAAAGGAGAACCACAAATCCACCTAGAAACTTGTGAATTCAGTCTGAGGCATATTCCGTCTATTACTAAATTTAGATTTAGTGAAAACATGACTCATAATACTGTTATTTGGACGAAAATCGATGTACAGATTTCATGGACAAACAGGCTTGGCGGAGATGAAAAAATCATATATATAACGTTTCGCAATACTTCTTACGGTCGCCTTTACCTTTAGGATAGAAAATGTTTTTGTATTCACTCTCATTACTTCATGAGTCATCAAATCATCGCGGTAAACCAGATTTATTTACATTAACATAGGTTTTCATTAACTGATGAAGTATTTTTTGCTAAGCGTTTCGTTGCTTTCCTGCTGCATGTGCGTTTATCTTAATACAGATTTGTTTTATTCTCTTCATTGGAAGCAAAGAGGTTTTTTGGAATTTGAGTCGGTCTGTATTATGTGTCAAGCTGGCGGCTCAATCCGACTATTAAATAACCATCCATTGAGCAAGTTAATTCTCAAACTTCAGCTGGCATTAAAAACAATAAAATAAACTTTCAATTCAAACCTCACTTTCCACCATTGATTGAAAATTGTGAAATTAATTTGAACATATGCTAATAAGGTGTCGTCAATTAGTAGAGTTTAATTTTCAAGCAATTCTGCGTTTGTAATGAATAAAACTATACTGGATAATACCTTGCGCAATATTTCCTTCTAGTTTCCATGCAAAAGCTAATTTCTGTTGCCTAACTTAAGACGACGCAATAATATAATAAAAGAAAGAGTGACACTGTTATTTTTTTTCAACTCTCTTTTTCATGACAAAGCGTTTTTGTCATGACTAGCCGTGACCAAGGGAAATCCAATATCCCATGTCGCTCATATTCAAATTAATGACAAACGACCCGCAAACAAGCTCCAAATGTCATCTTACTGTTGATACGAAGGCCTTCTGTTTCGATCGTCAATTGAGATTCGCGCTGTGGAAACATCACGTGGTCAGAATCTTCTAAAATCCACTCGCTCCATTATTTATATTTGGCATTGCTGGATGGACAACTGAATTTAGCAATCTTGATAAAGTTTGCGTTTAAACAATATGACGAAGTATATAAATCTTATGAAGTTAAGCTTTCATAAAATGTTTGTGCGAATTAGCTGAGTTTAGTGTTAATTTCACTAAACTCGACTCCCAGATGTTTTATCCGAAAAGGAAAAGAAAAACCAGAGGTTCCTTTGAGATGTCATTCGACATTTTTATTACTTAGTTCTCTTCCTTGATTAATATTTCATGCCATTTAGATATTCTGCTGTAGTAACATGTCATAAAAAACCCTGAAATTCAATTGGTAGCCTTGAAATCATAATTCAAAAGGCGTTCAAAATTATTCCAGATTATCAGCAAAACAACTGCTTAATGAATCCGTTCAATTATGACTGCCACATTTGTTTTTACACCATACGGATTTTTAAATATCAATTTTAGCTTGGTTCTTATTTCAAGCTTCTCAATATTCAAAGGGAACAATTTGATCTCAACATCTTAACACAATTTTCATTTCTACACAGATCTATGTGGCAATCAAAACAATACCATTAAGTATCATAATTAAGGCTTACATTAACTCATCCAGTTTTTGCATTTTTGCATTTGTATTGGGCCATGAGATCTACTTATCTCAGTTGCGATCTTAAGCAAAGTAAAAAGAATACAAAGGTTTAAGCTAGTATGGCTTGCATTAAGATATAATTATTTTCAATTGAATTCAGGTTGTCCGAGATATTGCTATCGCCTCGTTCGAGTATAGCAAAACTTTTCCGATAGTTAATATGCTGACAAAACAAGCACTGATTTGTCCGTATAAAATCGTATTCGGTTCTTTCCCAAACTATAAAAACCTCCTCTATGACTAGCTTAAGAATAAACTTTTTTTCGTAATCTTGACTACTCTGCGCACTTGATAGACAGTTGTGTTTGTTTTGATTTGAACAAAAAGGCAATGACTCGAATAAAGGTTCTTAAAATTAAGTTACAACACAGAAGTGAAAACGAAATTAGCTTGCTGTTTAAATCGCTCGGCCTTACTTGATGATGCCGAACTAATTTGTGCATGAATTCTACAATCAACGTTGGCGAATGGCTTGAAACGACTTGGATCCTTGTGTCCCTTTCTTATTCTGAACTATTAACAATTATACTCTGGACTCATTAAAGTACTTTTTCGGCCGTGTTTGCTTATTCATCCGCACTACTTACCTTAAATTGATGTATGTTTGAAAATGTACTTTCAAGTTTGAATGACTCATATTTTTGTTCGTCGAAGTTTTGAACAAGTTTTCAATTATGTTTTAACTTTGTATTTCAGTTCATTTTGTTTAAAAATTGAACTTAAACGCGACAGAACAAAGAACTCAAACCATTATCCAAGTCACGTATTTCATACTCGTCAGTGTTCTTTCTAATTATCGGAGAAAACGAATGAATATGGTCGCAAATGTTGTAAGCTAAAAACATTTTGCGAACAAGAAGGAACTGAAAATAGATGAATGACTTTCATGATGCCAGACTCAATGTTCTCAACGCACTAGTGTATGTTATTGTTAAAGTCGGTTTAATAAAAGCGGTATTCTTTGCTTGTGTTCCAACAAAATTCGTTACCTGTATATTTAGAGTCACATACGCATGGTCGTTTGAAAAATAAACCTTTCAGTTTACGGGTCCTTTTTTGTGATACCATCAGCTGAACATTTTTTTTTGTCTAGTATCATTAGCAACCCGGTATATGTTTTGTTAAATGCAGCATGTACGTTAAACCAAGGATTTTCTAACGATAAGCACGTTGTACATAAACTTGGTTTTCTCTGATGCAATATAATTACCGCAGTGGCAAATACAATCGTTCCTCTATTGCTAACGAACGATTTACAAGTGTCATGTTGATTTTTAATTTACTATCATTTAGCCTTCCTTTAGTTCGGCGGCAAACAAGCTTAAAACATTAAGATCAAAACTCTCAGTCGTAAAAGTAAATAGAGCGACACGTATTATAAATAATAAACATTTTCTCCAGACGAGATACCGCTTCATCGCTTTTATTTGTATTAACTCAAGTCTCATTTATTTCGTTTATTATTGGAAAACATCTAAATTATTCAATATTTTGGTGTTGAAACTATAGTAATCTCAAACG
Organism: Bergia puertoricense; assembly: GCA_026167885.1. Taxonomy (NCBI): domain Eukaryota; kingdom Metazoa; phylum Cnidaria; class Anthozoa; order Zoantharia; family Parazoanthidae; genus Bergia; species Bergia puertoricense. Next base: position 4,432 of record JANSTQ010146848.1, read on the forward strand.
CTCAAGTAGGAAAATCACGTCGATCCAAAAAGAAAAAAAAGAAAGTAGAGAGAAACTTTTTGGTTTGAATTGGTTTGGTTTGCTTCGACACTTTGTTTACTTGTGAACACGACAAACGTTCGTAGTCAGAACAATGTAAACCCAATATGGCATGAATAAAAGACACAATACAGTTCTCTTTGTTGCAGCAGCTAATTATCATAAAAAACACCTGCCAGAATATGTTTATTTCCCATATTTGCAACTCTAAACATAGCCTTGAAAGCATGGCTGTCACACAAGACTCTTGCAGTTTGCCATTGTTCAAGCCTTCGTATGGGTCTTTGGAATTTTGCACATTATTTAATAGCTCGGTTCACTTAAATCGCGTTAGCATCGACAAAGTGATTGGAAACGAGTTTTAAAGGATTACATTCAATTTGCGTTTTACATCACGTGTTGGTTTCATTAAACGCGCGTGTGCAGTTGAACTGGTATTGGAATATCCGCACTTTATCTAAGTAGTGTTCCTTAGAAGACTACTTTGAGGAAGACTTCACGATTTCAGGTCAAAGTGCTTTGGTAAAAATGAAAAATGTACAAAAGAAAATAAATTAGTGGTAAGTAGTTGTGTTATAATAATTTTAAGCGAGTTCAACAGTCTTATCTTCTTTTCATTCATAGTACCTGCTGTTTTCTCTTTAAAAAATGAATTTGTAATGACCTGTTAGCTCATCTTCGGAAAAAGGAAATTATACTTGCAAAAGTGCATGTTCACTAAAACAACAATGGACCAATAAACCGCGGCAAAATGACTGTGTTCAGCAAAAATATATATATACATCTAAACTGCTGACTCGTGTGTTGCACGCTGCCTGGTGGGGAGCTGTCTCGCAGTTCTCCCATCTCATTGGCTTAGCGCGCGAGTCTCTTTATAATAAAAACAATGGGGCCACATGTTATTTGAATGCTACTTAAGGCAAATCCAGTCGTCTTTTTGAAAGCTATTCACGTCGCTACTGATTAAGTGACAAAAAGGGATCTGAAAGACCACTGGGGCAGCTGCGAGCTGAAAACGGAATCACAAGCGACGGGCACTACATTTAAGGGATCGAATTGTGAGCGTTCTCAGCCATTGTTTTGTCCTTAAAAGACTGCCTTCCTTCCATTCACACGATTATATAGCCCGGACACGATAGCGTGCGCTTCTCAAGGCCGGTGACAGTTCATAATTCCCTCCGAAACAGACAGCATCCAGGAGCACGAGTTTCTAACCACGCGTTTGGTAACGATAATCTAGCTCACAAGATTTATTCTACTAAATTCATTACAATGGGGGACGAAATGCTGAGTGTATTTTACCGCGGAGATCTGTTTGGAACAAACCCAAAACTTTCAGGAAACAATCATATAACCTCGTTGAAACCAATGTGGGATGAAGAAGGCGAGTTTCGCCTCTTTCGCGATTACTTTGGGCTCATTCATTTGGTAAAGAACACAGCAATTTGTGGGGAGGACAAACACAATGAAATCGACAACTTTTACGACTTTAAATTTACGCAGCGTGCACGAGGAGACAGTGTCGGATCAGATCGCTCATTCTCAAGCTGCAGCTCTGCTGATCAGGAGGTGAACTTTGAAAGTTTTACCGCCAAAGCTCCAGGATCTTCATTAGCTCCGGGAAGCCCGCCTGGTAGACCAACGGCAAAGAGAAATACAGGAGACAACGAAACGACCTCGAGGAACCGCAAAAACCGAGGAGGAGAAAGTGGCTCCAAGTCATCGAAAAACCGAAACGCAAATGTTTGCGTATTTTGTCGAAACAACGGCGAAAGCAAGAAAGTTTACTCGAGTCATATACTGAAGGATGTGCAAGGGAATACTACCTGCCCGATCCTGCGCGCATATACATGCCCTCTGTGTAAGGCCACTGGTGACGAGTCTCACACCATCAAATATTGTCCGAAAAACAAAAACGCTACAAAACAGCAAACAAAGGCCTAGAGATTAGCTATTGGAACATTGAAACTGGGAGAAACTGCCCAAAAAAACGGGTAACGCTCAAAGTAGGAACAATTCAATGAACTTTGGCAGCGGCTGTTGAACCAACAAATGGCCAGAGAAATACAACTGCGAGAAGGAAGAACCTGGGCAATTCTGCACACACAATATGTTGCAATGATTGATTATTTCGAGGGCTTTTAAAGCAACAAACACCTCAACTAAAGTGTACAGTATGGTTATAATAACCTTTTTATAGATTTTGTAGGGACTTATTGTTTGAAATTGATGCTAACTAAATGATCTTTTCTTTTGAATTTTCACTGATAATATTCAAAGTATTACAAATGAAAGTATTAAAATTGGCTTGCATAATATGCTGGAGACAAACCCGCAATTATGTGGAATCCAGTAAAATATTTTAGACTCGTTTATTCTCGAAAGCATTTAAGCGAGTATATTATTGAAAAGTCGAAAAGTACTAAAATTCAATATTCCTCTTTGAAAGCGGAATGTTCCTTCTTTGTCTTTAATCCAATGGATTAGAGTTCGGTTTTACACCTTATCTATTCATTATTTATTTCTGAGAGAAATTAACTTGATATTTCAAATGACAAACTATTCTATAAAAACAATTGTGAATACATGCAGTAAAAAACAATTTTATTTTAATGTTTTACAAAGCTATATTATTTCCAGCATCAAACTACACTGTCACTCCAATGAAGATCCACTCCGGACTGACTTTGAAAGATGACAATCTTCATGGAAGGGTGTAATGGATCAATCTACAACCTAGCAATCGAATATACTTTCTTTTCCTTTTTCTAAAATCTTATCTTGCGAGAAATGAATTGTTCATTATGTAAACTCTCGGACAAATAATGGCAGAATATGTTGTCAATTTAGACGAACTATGTATGAATAGGGACCATAAATTTTGCCTGAAATATGTAATAATGTTATATGACTTCATCTCACACAATTCTGTGTTTGGAGTCGAAACAACTACTTATCGAAATAAAAGATACCCTAAGTGACATTAAACTGTCTACATATTGAAATGTTGCGCACAAGGAAGCAAGCATACAAACGTGCGCTCAGACAAAGCAGTAGTTACTTCAGTTTCTTTTTAATTTAATACCACATGCTCGAAACACAGCTCATTGCCCAAACGTAAACAACTTCTTTGATGATTAAACTTTCGTTCTCAAAACAAGTAATACCGTTATCTTTAGAAAACGTTTTCCGACATGTTTACTTCCGTTTGTCAAAAGATTTGAACAATTTTCCTGCAATTTGCATAAGTGGGCTTTTTTCTTCAATTCTACATCACGGAATCGAAACTACTAAGCTCAAAATGAGAAACAATTACTTAGGCCTGTCCTTTCATTTTTTTCTACTAGTTTTATTTATTGCATTTATATTTCAAAGATAAGGAAAGTTTTCCCCTTATTCCTTGAAATCTCGCGTAAAAGGTGAACGAAACACAACACGGAAACCAAATGCTCCTTAGAAGCCATACTAAACCCAAATTCTCTCATAGTTTATAACGTGAGAAGCCGAAAATAAAAGACTTATAAAATATTCAGTATTCTCAGCGTTTCATTAAGTTAATTGGAAGGCCTCCTTTAAATACAACACAGCGTGCTTCAGCAAGCAAGAATATTACTACAAAATCATTGATCTGCAATTTGCCTCAAAGCTTCAAGTTTATGAGAAAAAGCAAATCGACGCCTGAGCAATTGAATGGAACTACGGCTTAATTACAGAATTGTGTGTTATCGCAAACGCTCTGTCTCGTGTAATTGCACTTCGGTCAAAAGTTTAGCTTCAGCCATAAATATATGTTCCAAGTCGGCTGCTAATATTGGACTTGAACCAAATCATCGATGCTTGTTTGTGACTTAGGACTGTTAGGTGTAAAAAATTCTCAAAATATAACTTTGCTCGAAATAGTTATATTTTGTCTTGTTTAAATCAGGAAAACCAGCACTTTAGCTCGGGAGAAAATGAAGTTGGAAATTAAATTGTAGCTAGACATAAAATACCGGCGATACTAAACGATATCATTTATATTGTATCACACTGGTATAATTTACTTTATCTTTCTCGGACGAAAAACCGAAAACGTGTTTGTAATCCAAAAAGTAAGTGTCGCAGCTAAGATATTTAATAAAAGTAATTGTCAACTTTTGAAAAAAAATTCTAATAGTTTTTGAATTTTGGAATCCGAAATTCACTGGTATTCCACCGATTTTTGTTTGGAGTTTTAAAATAATATAAAACCGAATGGAAAATATTGGTTATTACCGGAACTAAAGGGTTAAAAACAGACTTAATAAAGAAATAAAATTGACAACTTGTGAAAACAAGTTGCTCCAAAACATCGATTGACTTATTCTGCAACTCCAGCTATAGACATCAAGTTTCAAAATAGCAACAAAATCGGAGTATGGTAAAGAAATTACAGATCTACATCTGCACATCAAAAATAAAATGCTTCAAAATCATTTAGCTTTTATCAGAGGGTTCAATTTCTGTCAAAAAGAATTAATGAAAGCAGCAGAGATAGTTGTCAAAAGCGTTTCAAGTTTGCAGGTGATTTAAAAGAAAAAAAGGTACCATTTACTGAAGAGAAGCTAGTCGTTAATTATACATTTATGATAATGAGCGCAGTTCGTAGTCAAGTTGGCGCCTCGCTCTGCGTGTGTTGTTGCTACTGAAACGACCACTTGGCTTTCCAAGTGAGCTTTTTAAAAGCTCACGTTCAACCATATTTAACACAAAAAAGAAATCAATACTTATGTATTGTGTCATTTTTCACAAATCCTTTTTTCAAGCAATAATCAAATATCATCTTAGTAAATGAAAAGTATTTTGAACTTTCTTCCGCGGAAAGCTTTCTTTGTATTTATTGAGAAACGACGATTAACTGAATGTGCGAGAAACTGTGACTGCTAAATGTAAACAGTAAAATATTCGTTCCGGACTCCTCTGAGAGACGGCGCCCTTTGGCTTAGATCTAATTTAATACCTTCAATAAAAACACTGTTCTCGACACCACAAACTGTTGAATTGTTGACATAGTTCATTGCTTCTCAATTGATCATCATTTTCTGCAGTAAATTTCTGGGCTATACCAAAAGCAAACAACGACAAAAGCTGGAACTTGTTGTAATGATTTTGTTGCAAGCAAAGACCGCTGTATGCACTTTCAAAGGTCATGTATTACATTATTAAAGAAATGCTTGATATTTATGGAAACATTCAACGTTATGTTCAGTCGTAAGGATTATGTATACGGTTTGCGGTCATTGAACGTATAGAATTTGATTTTGAAACAAAACTACAATAGCTTTGTTTGCAAGAAATAGAAAATTATTATTTTTGCAACATTCAGTGTTTTGTCTGCTGTATTTCATAATAAATTGTAATTTTTCCTGCCTCAGGGTGCAAAGTACACGGAAAAAATTCCAATTTTCATATTTCTATAAGAAAATAAATTGATTCATTTGGACATAGTGATTGGGACCGCTCCTAGACTATTGATAAAACTTCAATTGTAATGGGTCCATTTGGAAACTTTACCAATAACACAGCTATTATTCAATCGTTTAGTCCTTTCTTGTTAATAGAACTTCGGCTTAATTATTCCACAACAGAGTGTTCTTTTATTAATATCTTGCAACCAATCGAGCAAAAATCGTGTTATATTGTTTGGGTAACAAAAACAACAACACGAAAACTATAAAATGATGCCAAGTTTGCTACTGATTGTGGTTTCAAATTTCTTTGACTGATCATTAAAATTATTTCATCTGCACGCAAATCGCTAATTTGTGTTTTTTAGTTTCCGTATTACTGAGTGCCTTCTATCTGATGGTTCTTTTTCCGCCTCTGTGTAAACATATATTCATGTAAGTGTATATCTTAATAATGACTATGCTTATCGAGTTACTATTAGTCTTCTCATCTTCCATTCCTTTTACATTTCCTTTAATCTTTTCTTCTATTTATCCTTCTCATTTCTCAATTTGTTCAGTTACACATACACGTTGCTGAGTTTTCTCTTTTTTCTCTAATTGTCCAGCTGCCTGCTAGCTGGCTGGCTGTCCTCATTTAAATCTGAAAGCCATTTTAGCCTGAGTGTCAGTATACTTGCATGATTGTTTAATTTATCGGTTGTAAGTAACTGACAGTGTTCCAGCTTGTCGTTAGCTTAGTATTAAGTTCTTTTCTTCTCCAACATCATACTCACGTGCACTCTACTCTGACCGGTTCTTCCCCTATATGTGTGTATTATGCTAAGCTAGGACCGCTGAATTGATCAGTAGTGAGATCTAGACGGGGTTAGAAGAGTGTCATTTGATTGCAAAAGTTTTAATATGCAATCGTAACTTGAAAAGCTTTTGTTCACCTTTCCCCTTATTCTTTTATAAGTGCACACAAACACACGCACACGCATGCTCACATACACAATATGAATTAATTGGACCCTTTGGCAAAATTATTTTCTAGTATCTTTTTACACAAAGTCGGTAGTTATCCTTTTCGGTATCTATAATTGAGATCAGTGCAAACTTTTCATGAAACCCATGCCATAGCAGTACGTTTAGCCTAAATATTACTGAAAGAGCATTGAACTCAACGATATGCTCCGAAAACGTAATTACTATTATTATTATTATTATTATTATTATTATTATTATTATCGTATTTCACTGATAGCTGCAGCTGGCAAAGTTGTAACCTGCATATTGTACTGAATATCGAGTAAATATGAAACATTTCACAGTGGTTTGCTCAACAGACATCGAAAGATAATGATTATAAAACCGGCCCTTATAACATCTTATTGCGAGGGTTACTGATTACGTAAATATTTTTCTTTGACACGAAGTGGCCTTTAGACAATAGCTCTGCAGTTTATCATATGCAAAAGCATGGAAGATAACTAATTCTGGCTGTGAAAATTAATTTTTGCGTCAAAAACTTCGCTGCAACAACTTCCCATTGCTATCCAAGGTTAAGATGGCTTGATAAGGGCAAAACTATAGAATAGCGAAATTTGTCTTTCTGTCAATGTAACAATTTGCATTTTTTCTGACTTTCCACACAAGTCATGTTCTTTATAATTCAGGAAATTGCGAGGCGTGCGTTTCAACTTGATCGATTGTGCAACCTTTACACTTTTCCGCAACGTCCAATGAAATCAAATGGTCGACTCTTGAAGTGTTTTAGTTAATGGCTTGAAATAGTTATTTTGGATTAACTTGGCTATGGCAAGGCTGTTTCAAAGAGTATCCGTTGTTGTGCAAACTTTAGTTGCCAATTTTGTCATATACAAATCTACAGAGTACATTTTATGTACATTCGGACGTGGTTTCTTGCCATGGCAATATACTCGACATTACAAAGATACACAAAAATTAAATAAAAATACCCATGACTAACTTTAATTCACCAGTCACTGTCTTCCACACTCTCAGTGAGCAAAATATCAACTGCAAACCTTATTGATTTTCATTTTACCTTTTTGTGGCAAATTTATAATTGTTACTTCAAAGTATTTTGGAACAAAGGGTTGTTTTGTCGTGTATGCTTAAACCTGTTTCAGACTTGTGAAATATGCATAAGCACAAGCATAAGAAATTTAAATAACAAAGGAAAAGACAATGATACACATGTATGAGCTTATTCCATCTCGTCGCACACTTGGTATTCCTTTGTCTTTTCCTTTGTTATTTAAATTTCTTATGCTTGTGCTTATGCTT
>JANSTQ010146859.1:0-12187 GCA_026167885.1 Bergia puertoricense
TTACTTCTGTAAATCTCTAATATGGTCGTTCAGTGATTTCTTACCTCAATGTCTGAGATGGCGGAGTTAAGAGTACACGACCAGTTGACGAGTCTGTTGCTTCTGTAAATCAGACCATCACTGTGCAATCTAATAAACGCTTCCTTCACAGCCTTGCTCAGTTTCTGAAAAATGAAACAACACGAAATACTTGGAAAGTTTCCTCTTTATGGCTGGAGAAAAGACTTCTGTAACGCAGCTAGTTCTCCTAAAGTACAACAGACTACTATAATTAATACTAACTGGTTCCATTGTGAAACATGCCCGTTCCCAGTCAACAGATATTCCCATCAGTTTCTGTTGCTCATATATTCTGTCTCCCTTCCTGAAAAACAAACGGAACAAGAAACAAATCTACAGTTAGTAAAATGAAAGTACATTCTTTACAAACAATTCAACCTAGTTGAAGACGAATCTTTGATCAGAAGATTTGTTTCAAATAAAATCAGTTCTTACTCATTTTTCCACTTCCATACTTCGTCCACAAATTTTTCTCTTCCCAAATCGTGTCTTGACAAACCTCTTTCTCTCATTAGTTTCTTTTCAACAACAACCTGCAAAAACGCATATCAAGATTAAAAACTTTTAACTATACATGTACATAACGTCAAACAACTGTTAGCTAAAATTATGCATGTACATTTATTTTAAGAAAACTTCCATTGATAATGATAAACGATTTGTGGTTCAAATGTTTGAGGGTATCATTTTCTGAACTTTATGTTCTCTTGGGTATCATTTCTTATAGTTTGTTCATTCTTTTGGTATCATTTTGATACCTTTTTAACATTTTTAACTGATACAGTAGAAAATAGAAACAGTTTTTCAGTTTTTGAAAAATATTCCGAAGAAAATAAAATTTAAAACTAAAAATAAGAAAGAAAAAAGGCAATTAATGAAGGCATCCCATCCCATCACAACAGAAGTGGAACATTCAGTTTTCCTAACATATCAGAGTACTGTATTTTCAGGGTACCAAAATCTGTATGGCTATAATTTGGTATTTTTTATTGGGTTTGGGGGTTTCAGTTCAACTTTCTGATCCCCTGTCATTTTTTGGGAGTTCCCCCTGGAAGAAATACAATGTAGCAATCCATATTTAAAATAAAAACATTCATATACACCTGAGTCGCTATGCCAGCATGGTCACATCCTGGGTTCCACAGGGTCATCTTGCCTGTTTGGCGCTGCCTAGAAATTAACAAAATGATTTCTAAAAAAAGGCAAGAAACAATAAATAAATATTTATTCATTGCTTCCTAGAACTGAAATACTGAGATGGGAACACAACTTCATGTACATAACTTTGTTCAGTGCTACCCTTAAACCCACCATCTTGTCAGTGAATCTTCCACAGCATTTGTGAGGGCGTGGCCCAAATGAAGGGATCCTGTGACATTGGGTGGGGGAATACACATCATGAACATCCCACCATCACTGCTATCCTTTATGCTTTGCCGCTGTATGGTTGGAGAGTAATATAGAGAACTGTTAGCACATTTTAGACAACTGGTTTTGCTGACTAACCTTGTTCTTGTATTGAGGTCAAAAGCAAACAACAATCTAATTCTCAAACAGAACTACATTTATTCCATACCAAAATACAGTATAGCGAGTAAGAAACCAGAAAAACTATTGTGTATCTGCTTATTCAGTGGGTAGTATTCCATTCTGCTAAAGTTCTTGTCATTACTTGAGTGTGTGAGCTAGATATGCAGCAATGCTGTGTTTGACTGTAAGTATAATTAACTGTGTGTGTACACCATTTGCATGTATTAAGTGATAGCCTGGTACTAAGACAGTTATTACCTACATTGAACAGTGATATGATTAGCAGTTAAATACATTTTAATTCCTACTGTATGAATATTATTATACCATGTAGTTAGTACAATCTTGAATGTAACTCTTTTTGGCAGCAGACTGAAACACTAGCATCAAAAATAGAAAAAAAAGTAAAAAGTTAACTTACCCCATACTCAGGCTTGAAGAACCCCTGAAAAAATCAAACCTGAGTCAACTGCTGTACATATACATGTATGATACTGTACAGTACCTTCAAAACTGATTTTTGGAAATTCCACAAAACAAAACAAGATTCTTTTTAGTTTTAGGAAATTTTTTAAAAAAACTCTAATTTTTAAATTTTTAACTCATTTCAAAATTTTGTAATAACTGTTAATGAGTAAGAAGCAAGGATGCAAATGATGTACATATGTACAGATAGTTTCACATCAACAAGACATTTATCATCTGGTGCATTTTGCTACTTACATTTCTAATGGACTCTATGTAAGCCTGGTAATACAACTGTACATATCATATATTATATATTTACCAAATGAATAAACTTACTTCCATGATTAACCTTCTATAATTAATTACCATTGCTATGGCAATAGACAAAATAGATTTTAGAGTAAAACCAAGATTTTCAACTTTCATCTGAAGTTTTAATTACTAATTTTTTTCAACATTACTGTTAATATTACATTGTTCAAACAATTAAAAAAATGTTCTCACTGCACTTGCTAAAACCTTGGATAAGTCTAATAAAACAAGATGATGTGAGTTAAGTGATCGTGTAAGAACAACTTTTGTTTGAAAAAAACAGGCTTTATCTTATCTAGAGCTTTTCCACATAAAAATTTTATCATTGAGGACATGATAGAACTAGGTACATGTACTGTAAGTCAAACAATGCATCTACAGTACCATTAAGTCACAGTTAAAATGTTTATGGCAATCTGTAAATTCCCCAGCCAAAGCCCAATTTTGTGACAAATTTCTCTCCCTAGTTAATGTCCCCCCATCCTCCTCCTAGTCTGAAAATTTGATAAAGGCCTCAGGCCTTTATATAATTATGATCATTTATGGTGATCAAAAGGCACAAATCTGAGGTCCAAAAAACACAATGCAGTACCATATTTTAAAACTTAAGTCAGTCAGACTATTGCAAAAAGCGAGTCAAACCTGTTTCTCCCACCAACTGTACCACTGTGCCTCGACATATGTTGGGCTGTAGCCATCAGGCATGCTGCCGCTAACATCTAGAAATGATAAAATTACACAGTTCACCTTGTTGACTTTAAAATGTCATTTTAATAGGTTTTGAAATGTTATTACTATGAAATGTTTTATATTCATAATTATTAACTGTATATGTCATACAAAATTATATGATTGGATAGACCTGTAATGTACTGATTTCTTGATTGTACAATAATTTATGTACTGTATGAGCTTACATTAATGATAATTAACATATAATAATTATTAATAATTCATGTTGAGCTAACATTTTTGTAGGCTAAAATAACACTCCTGAAAATCATTTGAAGCAAATCAAAATTGATCACTCTTCAAAATTAAGATCGTGTACAACTTCTGATGCCACACAAACATGCATCAAAACTGATAGAAAAAAAAAATACCAGTAGTCACAAACACATGCATCATACACATACATGTACAGTAGCATATGTGGCTCAGCAATCTAAGTACTGTACTATTACATGTAGGCAATGAGTGATGAAGAAAGAGTAGAATGAATCATTTCTGTGGCAGCTTTGCTACTCATTACTGCATTTCATTATTTAACTTGAATGCTGATCCACATACTACTGTATGGGCTACTACTTTATAGGTTAATGGTTGAACACCTTTTTTAAGTAAAACAATTTTGTAACAAGGATACAGATTTAACAAAAAATGCATATTTATAAAGGTACATATCATTCAGAGAAAAGCCTATCAGAAGTTTACTTTCCATCTGTCTTGTTCTGGCCAGTGCAACATAACTGGCCAATTACAGATAAGATGGCACATGCATGTATTTCTTCCTGCCAAAACTCGCCAGACAGGTCAAATGGAATGTGATCTAAGTTTCTCATGAGTATCAATCACATGTAATGTATCATTTACACTAACAATTTCTGATGCAATTTCTGTTGTGATTTCCTCTGCAATTTTTCTCACTGCCAAATTGCATCAAGTTTTGAGTAAGTTTTAAAGTAGCATAGCATTTTTTCTTGTGCTGAAATTGCAGGTGGTTTACATGTGCAATTTTAAGTTGCAAAGCAAGGGCGAGAAAAATTGCAATGGAAATCGCGACAAAAATTGCATCAAAAGTTGCTAGTGTAAATGGGCCTTAATACTGTAGTCTTTAGAATGGCCAGCAAGCACAATAGATCTGTTCCTATTGTTTGGATATGTTTTCCACTCTAATGTTAGCATACACGTCATACCTTTCTTCTCTCCTTTTGGTGTTGCTTTGTCATAAGTGATCACTTTCTTAGAGTCTTCCTTTTTCTTCTTTTCTTTCTTTTTCTACAATGTTTTTAGATATTAGAGTCATACAAATGGTAAATAGGGAGATAAAGAAGCAAACATTTATAGTACCTGTATATGATTACAGTAGATATATAACTAGTACAATCATGTATAGTGTACATGTATTAACCAAAAGTGGTTTACACGTAACTTTAAACTTAATAGTGAATCAAGGGAAAAAGACAAATATGATAACTAAAATCAGCAAGAAACTCATTTAGCTTAAAAGGTTGGCATGTTGCTTTTTTATAAAAAACAAGTTTCAAAACTCTACAGTATCTTTCCCTACCAACACTACCCCAAGGAGATAATAAATGACTGGCCCTTTAAAACTTGATATCAGTGGGGATTTCTGGGCAACTATGCGCACATGCACTCCTGGCATTGTTTAGTGTTACAGTCAAGGTTGGGGTTAGGTTTAGATTTAGATTTGCCTTCAAATAATTTTTATTGTCTCTACTACGACTCTAGAGCATAAGCAGAAAATGATCTAATAACTTTAATGTTGACAAATTAAGCTGATGTGTAAACTAAATAAATACCATGATCCTATAATTTATTCACTACATGTTCATTTCGTACATCAAGCATTAAATCATCCCAACAATGAAATACAGTAACAGAAAGTTTCTCGAATTTTTTTTTTGCCAAAAGCTGGATCACAGTTCTAAGCTCGGCGTATTTTAATTTTTACTGTGGCATGGTTTTAATTTGCGTGGCGAGGTTGCTGTCTGAGATTGTCTCTCGCTGAAGTGTTACAGTTTATTAAACGTTGTGTTAACAGTAAAGCGGTTTCAACTTTTGTTAAATTGTCGATTTCAACACGTGGCACTTGTTCAAAATCGTTTTGTTTTGGTATTCTATGATAATTATCAAACTGCTAATATTAACTTCATGTTAAAGATTTAACGCATTCTTAAATACAACGATGCTGATCTTAACAGTGGCCGATGATTCTCAAGCAGATCAGACTCAGCACCACTTCCGAATGACACTGTAAACAACGCCTATGAATGAAACTGCACGTGAGACAATTTACTACTGGCCAACAGATTTCATCATCCTTGAAAAGATCGCTATTATTACCACCACTTCCCAACCCAGATCTTAAATCTTACAACTCACTTCACTCTGTGATTCTTTCATGGCTGCCTGCTGTTCTTGCTTCTTTTTAAATTTTTCAAGCTTCGCCAAACGTTGGGCTTCTTTCTTTAATTCTTTGGCCGATTTTTCTACTACAGCCTCGCCATTTTCTTGTTTTCCACTTAACGCGCTGGCAGCTGCCGCAGGATTTGAAGGATCCATGATCGTACTACAAAATCTAGCTAAGCTCTTAAATTTATATTCCCTGGAAAAAACTTTTGCGCTATTTTGCAAGAGAATTGCACAGGCTGGTGAAACAAGGCGAAGATATTGCATGAACTTCCTATGAGCCGGTATCCGCCATTACCTTTTCCGGCATGCGCGCAAAGTTGTCTGGGGTTTAAAGATACGATCAAATCATCGGCTAAAGTCGTAATATTCCGGAAATACTTCGGAAGCACTTCGAGGTTCGTAATCTGTGAGCCCGCGATTTCTTTGCGTACTGCAGAAAAAAACATGGCGGCTGCAGCGAGGTTGTTTTCGCGTTTGTCGTTTTCTCTGTTTTCTCGCACGAATTGTCAAGTAACTGCAGTTACAAGCAACAATCTGCTTGTAAATACAATCAGGAGGTTCTCTTCTACTAGGTCAAACTCTTCCACAGCTCACAGAATCGCATCAATTCTTGGCATTTCGGTTGGTTTCGCAGGATTATGTTATTACACAACGTGTCCGGCTAAGGCACATTGGAGGAACCCACAGGCTGAAGTTTTTATTGAGCGGGAAAAAACTTTGAATCAACTTGAAAGGGTGGAAGAGGTTCCAAAACTGGGTAAAGTGACTCTGTATCAGTATCAAACCTGTCCGTTTTGTTGCAAGGTCAGGTCATTTTTGGACTATTATGGAATTGACTACCAGATTGTGGAAGTTAACCCACTTATGAGGAGAGAAATATCTTTCTCCACTTACAAGAAAGTTCCAATTCTTGTTGTTGGTGACCTGCAGGTGGGTGGCAAGAATGATTAGGGTTTTTAGTGGACAGCCTAGTTGTCAGAGATAGATCCAGAAATTGCGAAAATATGGGGGAGGGTGGGGGTGGAGGGCAGTCTGGTACCCAAAACTCTGAAAAGGGGGCTCCTAAAAGAGTATGTGTATTTTCAGTGTTTTTCGTATAAAATGTTTGGAAAATGGCCAATGAAAAAAGGAGGCCTGCTCCCTTTGGCTTCTCCCCTAAATCAGCCCCCTTTTTAATCTTAAATTTTCGTTCAACCTTGTTGAGCTCACTGACTCGCATTTGAGTTCACTGTACCCAGGTGCACATTTACAGAAAAGGAAACATGCATGTTCCTCCTTTTAAGCAGTAGTTCTCATATTTGTTGCCTATGGGTATCTGTGCTCCAAAATAGTTATTTCAGAACTTTTTTAGGCAAAAGTGCTGATGAGAAAGGGGGCTCAGTCCCACTCAGCCACTTCCCAAAATCCACCCCTACATTTGTAGTAGTTATCAACACTTTGGTGGGGATAGGGGGGGGGGGAGCAGGGAGGCATCCAAACCAGTGTGCAGTTTCAAAAATCTTGATCAGGATTCTTTTTTTTTTGTTGTGTGTGTGTGGGGAGAGGGATTACATGTGTGAAAAAGAAAAAGGTTAATACATTTTTAAAAGCATACTTGTGAAGATGTCGATATTTGTGAATGCTGTTGTGAACAAAGTACTTAGTGAAGTTTTTTTCTTTCTGAAAAACAGCTAAGATGATTCAGTTTTGAAGGTTAATAGATTTGATAATTTGTAGATCAATGACTCATCAGTTATCATCAGTGCTCTGCGAACATATCTGCTGGGTCATGACTCACTACAACAGATTGCCAACTACTACCCAGAGATGACCAGTAAAGACTCCAGTGGCAAAGAGAAAATTGAATATGCCAACAGATACAGAGTCATGTATAAACATCCAGCAGATAAGAAGGCTCAGGAGAAGATCAAGTAAGCTTCAATCACATTCAATAGAAGTTACATGAGAATCATATTCAGAATTAATTTGTTGTAGTTTTCAAGATTGAAGCGAAGCTTTAGACAAGACTTAAAGACATAATTATATGAACAATCTAATGGTGGCAGCAAGTCATTGGGTCTCTCTTGTTTAAAATCGTTTCCTTCCAAATATTTTTTTTAAAAAAATATTCTATTCTGTTGCACTACAAATGATTTATGTGAACCTGGCATGTTTTTGTAAATTACATGTAGATACCAGGGCCCAGTTGTTTGAAAGCTGATTAGTTAATAGTACTAACCCAGAGTCAAATATTTAATCTGTGTTTGTGTTTACAACCTTGCAGACTAATTTGAGTGCCATTTTGGGTTTAGCAATTGGGTTTTCAATGTTTTATGTGTATAAGAACTGTAAGTTAACATATTCCTTAGTGAATAAATTGCTCTTTGAAATTTGGTCTATCCCAGGGTTAAAGTTAACCACCTTTCGAACAACCGGGTCGAAACCGGGTAATTAACTTAACAAATACATTTGTCATTGCTTGAACCTCATCAATGGCTTAAAATGGCCAACAGATTGTAGCATGTAAATCCCATTTAACACCCAAAAAACTTGCTATTCAACGAAGCATGGAATCCAAATTGAACATAAGTATGTAATAATTGTCTTTTAATATGGTTTTACCTGTTGTTATCAGAGAGGAAGTCAAGTGGAGAAAATGGGTGGATTCTGTCTTTGTCCACATGTTATCACCCAATATCTACCGCACAGCAGGTGAGGCAATGCAAGCGTTTGACTACTTTGCTAAGGTTGGGAACTTTGGCACCCTGGAGCGGTACGCAGTGCAGTATGGTGGTGCAGTGGGGATGTATTTCATTGGTAAACACATTAAGAACAAGTAAGTCCCAATGTTGTTCAAACATTTTTCTCTGGATACAGGGTACAAAGTTGGGGTATGCATTATATACAGGTAAATATGGTGCCTGCTTATGAAAATAATATTTTAGTTATTTATAAGCTCCCCTGATATAAGCTACTCCCTCAATATAAGCTCCTCCCCCTGATATAATCCCCCCAATATAAGCCCCTCCCCCTGATATAATCCCCCCAATATAAGCCACTCCCCCAATATAAGCCTCTCCCCTTGATATAAGCCCCTCCCCCACTCTCAGTTTAATATACACAGGTAAATATGGTACATGTAGCTGCTTATGAAAATAATATTTTAGTTTTAAGCCCCTCCTCCACCAATATAAGCCCCTGATATAAGCCCCTCCCCCAATATAAGCCCCCTCTGATATAAGCCTCTTCCCACTCTTAGTTTGATATTGCAATGCCTGAAAATGTATTTTAACATTGTACAGTATATGTCAGTTTGAAATTACTTCTTGGATAGTGTCTGCTCAGTCCAAGTCATTTTTTATACCTCTTATAAGCTCCCCCCAGAAATACACAGTCATACATGTAAGGCCCTTGTTCGTAGGCCCACCTCAAACCCCTTACAAACTTATACAAAACCAGGGCTTCGATGTTGGATTTTATGATAAAAAATTGCACTTGTGAAGCAGTACAGTGGTCACGTGGTTTGTGTGTCAGACTTATAACCTGGAGGTTGTGAGTTTGCAGGGATGGAAATACATGTAACATCTGGTGATTAGTAATGACTGGCCAAATTTGGCTGGCGATATATCAATAATAGCAACAATTTCCGTAGTTTGCTGTGTGGAAAATGACAACAAAATAAGGAAGTTTGAAGATTTTACGAGTCTCAGGGAATTGAACAAAAGTACATAATTTTTACCAAATGATTAATTTTCAAATAATCTACATTTGCACTTGTCTTATGTTTTTTCAAGCACCATCTTGAATTTTCTTGTGAAATTCACAGGTCATCCACTGGATATAGCGTGTGCAAATGCTTATAGCCTAGAGGGGGGTTAATAAATGCAATAACTGGGAACACATGTGTGGGATTTTTTGTTTGCTTTTGTCCCTTTGAGTTTTCCATGGAATGACGAGCAAACAGGCAAACACTGGAACTCTTAAATAGTGGAAAAGTGACTTCAAATGGCTAGATATTCAAGGCAATTGCATGTTTTGTAAAACATGTACATGTACAAAATGGTAGGCAAAAATTGTTTCCACAAGAAACTATAACAATAGGTTTGTAGAGGGAGGGGGCATCAACTGGCAAAGAATTGCAGTCAGAGAACACGGGAGCAGCGCACCACATGTTGTTACAATTGACCATGAACAACGATCAGTTATGGGCAAAAATTATTGCAAGCAAGTCATCAAAAGCATACCAGAGGACAATCCTTTGAGGCAGTGCTTTGACCAAATGTCTGAAGATGATCACAAGATGTTTGGTCAATTTTTTTTACCAGTCAATTTTTTTGCCATATTTCCATCCCTGTGTTTGACCAGCCTGACCACTGCCTCCAGCAGGGCACTTTATTCTACTTGTTCGAGTTGACTCAGCTGTATAAATGGGTGCCACCTTACCTTCTGCTGTGGGATAACCTGCAGTGGATTACATGTGGTTTCCTGCCCAGTGGGAGTCACAGACCCTCATCTGCTTAACACTGATGGAAACTGGAGATATGCACTGGCCTTATGAGCCACTTGGCTTGGGAAAGGATGTACCATAGCTTTTTTAGATTGTCTTGGACAAAATTTTCTTTAATTAGCTGAGCACAAGACTTGTACGAGAAGTACAAGTTTGTACGAGAATCTTATTTGTTGTTCAGTCTGATATTTCACAAATGTAAATACATGTAATGGTGTTTTTGACACATTTCTGCAGGTACAATTTGAAAGATGATGTGCGTGCATCACTGTATGAGGAAGCTGAAAAATGGATGAAAGCTGTTGGCAAAAGGAAATTTTTGGGAGGGCAGTCCCCAAATTTGGCAGATCTGGTAATTCATCACCTTGTTTGATTATAAAATGCAAAGTACATGTAATAACTACAACAAACTGAAGTCTACAATGTAGGTGAAGCAAGTACAAGAGCTGGTTAAATATCTGTCATACTGTAGATGTTGAAAATCCCTTTCTCTTTGACTACCAGCTGTCATGAACTCTCATTGACTCTGATCTTATGCGTTCTAGTCTACTTTGATCTAATTTCATTAGAGTGAACCAGATTTTTATGTATGTTAAATGACTTACATTGACTTTCATTCTTGTTTGACCATTTGTTGATAAAATAATTACTATAAATAGGTGTACCCATAACATAAACAGTAAATATTAATATTGCTTCTACTGTATATTTAGATTATTTGTGTGTATTAGCACTATGTCATGATTTTTCATCTTTTTTAGGCCATGTTTGGTGTGTTGAGTGGGTTAGAAGGCCTGGACATGCACAATGACTTGATGAAACACACCAGCATGAAGCCGTGGTACGACAGGGTGAAGGAAGCTGTACATAAACATGCTGGAGCATTAGCAGTGCAAAGGAAGCAGTAATTGTGAATCACTTGGTTTTGGATACTACAGTGTACTACCAATTACCAGTCTTAAAAGTTTAAATCTTTCCAAGTTCTTGTTACTGTATATAGAGCTTTATAGTGGTAATGCTCAGTACTGTAAATTGATTAATTTTACATAAATTAGTCTTTCTTACGATTTACTCATGAAATATTGAGAAAAAACAATGAATCATCAACTGATCAACAGCTTCTGTGGAGGTTACAGCCATGATTACAAGTTGTCAGACACTGACGCCCATGCGATTCTTAGAATTTTCCCAGAATACTTGAGTGTATCATAGTAGGGCTTCCGTTAACACACAGACAGCATGCGTTGTAGGTGTGTGCCTCCCTGATGCGCTAGAACCAGATAAGATGCATTGAAATATGATCTCAAGTGTCCCAGTATCAAAGAAAAAATAAGGAGATAAGACCATAATTATAGTCATAACTCCCTAAAACCAGTAGAAGACCCTTTACAACCAGCTCTAAGGGACTCCAGGGACCCCACAATGAATGTGCACTAATGGGGATGCTGTGTTGTTGTGAAGCATAGTTGATTTGATTAAAAAAAGTTTTGATTTTCTTTCAACGTACACCCCAAAAGGTCTGGTCGGAGTTGACGGCACCAGCTGATACCACATACATGTACATTCTGTACTGCGAATATGAAAAGCTAGTAGTAATTTTCAAAAGCGTTGGTGATTTTAAGTTGTTAATGGACATTTTTACGGGTTTTATCTAAGGGGTCAATTTTAAATGTGGAGTTTTTCTGCAGACTGCACCCCCCTCATTTCTCTTAGATATTGACCAGCTGCTAACAAAGATGGTTGCTTAGTGTAGCCACAGCTAAACACAATAGGTGCTTTTAAGAAAATATAAAATCATACGAGAAGGTAAATTGAATTTCCTTATTTTTATTTTATTTTGTGTGGTTTTTTTTGTTTTGTTTTTGTTTTGCCCTGTTGCTTTTATTAAAGGATTTGAAGGACTCGTGGCCAAAAAAAAGGAAAAGCCTAACTTCTGACAATATGTCGTTTGCCAGCTCCTTGAAAATGATACGAAATATTAAGTTCAACAGTCCCTGGCTGTTCAAAACGCTGATAAGTTTACTGGGGGTGGATCGGCGTGTTCATTTATAGGTCTTTCTACGTTAGAGTGTTGCTGTGTTAGGGACCTTAAGGAGAGAGTTTCACGGTTATTTCATACAAAACTGCCGCTTTCCAAAACTATAGTTCCTTTCATTTTTATTCACAGTATATTGA
>JANSTQ010146870.1:0-12187 GCA_026167885.1 Bergia puertoricense
CCAGGCCGGGAATTGAACCCGAGACCTTCTGGTTGGTAGTCAGAGATCTTACCAACTGTGCTAACCTCGCACACACAAGATAGACGTTGAAAAAGGGTTAATGGAAATGAAAAGTTTCATTACCATATGACTCAAATTCCTGGTCTTCACTGATGTTATCACAATTTTGTCTCCTAATGTCTGTTTCCACTCTTGTAGTTCTTGGTAGTGTTGCATAAGAAGGAACTTGCTGATTGCTTGAAGAAGCCTTAAAAACAGCTCGGGACACAACTTTCCCTGATATAGCTGAATCATCATATGATGACTGGCCTGCCATTGGGCGGGGCAAAGTGCTTGGAGCTCTCCATGTTGGCTGCGGACTTGAGGGTGGTTTTCTAGTCATGAAATACAAAACAATAACTATACCATGTGACTTGGTGGTTGTGCCACACACTTGAGGTTTCTATGACAGTTAAGTTTTTCAAATCTGTGACATAAAGCAGCTGGATGTTCTCAGGAGGGTTTTCAAGAATTGTAAGTTTTCGAGAAAGTTAATGGAACATGTTAAAGCCATAAATATGAGCCTTTTATCATAATAAATACACATACATATATTCAGATTTTTCATCTGGAAACTCCCCCTTTTCATTAGCATTGCTCACTCTTGCCTACTATTTTAATTTGTATCTATTTTGTTTTACTTTTTTATCAGCTATTGTCAGTAATACTTTTGTGTGTCATTGTTATACAATGTCATATATTTTTTTATTTACTTTATTGCCAACTTGCCAAATATCTTTCCTGTTTTAATGGATACTGTCAATGTTACTCAGCTTGACTGTTTTTTAGTTATTTTCTGAGTAACTTTTACCTCACTCTGAACTTTGTAAATCATAAACTTATGATACTCTTTGGTAATTGAAGGTACAGATTTCAAACAGTAGTAGTAAAACAAAAATTCAAAATAATTTTCTGAAAGTACACTCAAATTTGTAGGCTGTTTTCATAACTCAATATTTTTTACCAGCTACTTTTTAAAAATTTAACAGGATACTGGGCACAAAGACTAGCTTGCAAGGTCCAGAATTTGCTGGGAATAGCTTACAGCTGGCAACTAGTTTTAACCCTATAACATTCTTCTAATATAGCCTGACTTATTTTTAAAACCAAAAAACTTCAAATAATTACAATTTTATAACTTACATTTAAAAACTTTACATAATATATTACATTATTATTATTAATATTTCCTTATTAACATTTACAATAATTGTACTAGTCACAGAGGAAAATATTTTAAAACTTTTAGAAACTAGGCAGGCCTAATTCTTGAATGAGTTGACCAAACTGGATTATTACTAGTATAATGATAAAACATAAGAGCTAATCATTCAATTTCTCCAGATTCAAAAATGACAATGGTTTACTGAACTTAATTTTTGCAGCTTTAAGTAAGGCTTCATTGTGACAACTTTTACAATTTTATTTTAAATAACTTAACTAAAGATACATGCTAAAATAAAATTTTTAACTACATAGTTATGTAAAATTTCAGAATCACTTCCAGGTAATTAAATAAATATGATATAATTTGAGAATATCAAAAACAGTTAAGATTTAGAAAGAAAAGAGTTGATTCAAAACAACTTCAAGACATGTTTTAATTTATTATAATTTATATATTTTGGTGTTAGAGGCAGTGAAATTCTCAAAATCAGCAATTTATTTCATTCACAGATAGATAAAAACAAGTCAACAGATTAATGAACCACTGTGTCCAAACAATTACCAGCAACTACAATTTGTTATAAACAACACTCCTCAAAGACACCAAGGTCAGGAGAAACACATATCGTACATTGTGCATGCAAATTATGAACACTAAAATATAACAAAAATATCTTTCCTTACTTTCTTGCAAATGATGATTAAATTAGTTTGACCACTATAAAAAAATTAGGTTGACTTGCTTTTTGAGTACAAATATCAGTTTTACAAACATAACTTCAAACTCATTGACAGAGGAAAAGCACATTCAACTGACAGTTTCATTTCAACAGTAGAGTTTGGTGCTGTGGGCAAATTAAAAACCACTTGAAATAAACATTCTCAATTGTAACTATCTATTACTTTTCTGCATAATGCAATTTATTTAATAACTCTACACAAGACATTGTATAAGGGATGTTTATGATGGTGAAACACAACTCTGTAGCACAGCTCCAAAATGCAATTTAATACAATCCAAACTGCCATTTGATGATTCAACCACAACAGACAAATGTTCACCAGAAAGAGTAAAAACAAAACCTGCAATTACTTACGGACTGAAGGAAAATGTTGCCTTTGATACAACTTTATGGCTAGTGGTCATGATTTGTGAACCATTCAAACACAACTGCTCCAGTAATCACATTTGAATTGAACAGCAACTGAGCAACAGAGTGCACACATGAGAAAACTCAATCCTCTGGGACAGGAATTCCACCTCAGTGAAATTTAATCCCCTCAGGGTCACAAAATTAACACCACTAATAACATAACAAGAAAGACAAGAAATTGGTGCAAGGATAAACACATGCCATATTTGGGTGCAGCAACATCTTGGCATGTCAAGATTTGATTTATTACTTACTTAGTAGCTCTGTTAACAGGAGAAACCAAGTCAAAATGTACTGTGTGACTGAAATGACAGTGTTGAATTTACTGAATATCAACATTTAATTTGACTAATATAGAACCATAACATGATCACTAGATTTCCTTTTAACTAATGCAACAGTGGTTTTCAGTTTTACAATTTTATTTTTTTTATTTCTTTTAACATTAAATAAGTTTTAAATATTAACAAATAAATTTAATATAGACTTTATTTAGTTAAAAGACTCAATCTTCACAAAATTTATCTTCTGTTAAATTCTCAAAAACAAGTTATGAGTTAAAGAATTACTACTGTAAATTATGATAGTCCATTTAAAATACATATTAATTAACATTTTTTTCAAAACAACCATCATCAAATCAATTATACAAATTAAACAGCTAAAAAGATATGCAAGATCGTGTAAACAGTTAAAAAAGGATGTTGCTATTTTCTATCATATTGCTTTGTTTATTCATAATATTTTGCTGTGAAATCATATACTATAATAAATTATAATATAATTATAGTCACAAGTCAAGAAAGTTGTTGTTTTTATAAATAAATATAATTCATGTATTTGTACAACTAGGTAGCTTGTACAGAACAGTGAAAATTGTAGACCTTTGGTTACAAAATAGACCCTTAATTATAATTCAAAATAGAAGTTAACATTTAAAAGTTGAATCAGTCTTAAGTCAACTGGCTCCCAGTTACACACAAATTGGATAATTGTTTATAAATTTTAAACTGCATGCTGTTTTCAAAATAACTTTTAAAATAAGTTTACTATTACTAGATACATCAGATCAATCTTTCCAGCTTAAATGTTCTCTGTTGACATCAGCTAAATTTATCTGGCAAGTGTTCAAAAATGGACCAGATAACAAAGTCTGACAGACAACATCACCTCAGTGACTGATAAATTTCTAATTGGCTGAAGGAAAAATGATAAAATTACTCATGGGATATTAGGAACACCAACCAAATACACAAAGATCGGTCAGTACATCATGCAAGCTCACAATATGATCAACATAACACGTTAGAGAAAATTCACATGGTTCATTGATCAGTTTAAATCTGAAACCAAACTAAGACAGCAGCCTTGTGATCAGTGGCCAAAACACGGTAGGTTACTGACACATGTTTATAACATTACAAATTAGAAACTGTTCTTGTAAATTTTCAGTCTCTTAAGTCAGCTCTTGAGAAAAAAGATACAATTTTAAGCAACATTAATTTGTAAAAATATTCAGTAAGCTCAACTCCATGAACAGCTTAGTTTTAATAACTATTATTTCATGAATACTATCACATCATGTACCTAGCTCAGTTGAACTCGAAGCTCTACCAGAAGAAGAGAAGTGTTCAATTCAAAGCTGTTTTAAAAATCTATATAATACACAATCATGTAGATGTCTTTTATATCTAACAATAAGGCATAAATTATTTTTAAAAGCATTTATCAACAAACAGCAATTTATTGTTTTATTATTTGATTCAACAACTAAAATTCACAGAAATATGGCATTAGATGGCCAGATGAACTGATACATGCTAACATGCACCTTCGCAAAGAAGAAACCATCCATTAGAATATTTCAGTAATTAAAACTAGCCCAAGTGACAGGTCATTACATTAAGCAGCCAGACAATAATAATTGAAATCACCTTGAATAACAGAATGATATTGATTGCACTTTGTTATGTATAGAGTGTTAACTGATAAAAATAACAGGGTTTATATTCTTGGGGACTTTTCAAATTCCATGACTTTCCATGACCTTTTTGTTTTTTCAAAAAGATTTATAATGGGTAACATAAAAATTTTATTTTTTGCCCTAAAAAGGAGGGACAGCTTATAGTACAAGTTGGCTTATACACCGAAATTTACGATAAGTGAAAATGTCTCAGTTTTACTATTTTTAAGAATAGTTGGAGCTTGAGGTGAAAAGTGATTGATTTACAATAACTGTTATTAATGAGTCTGCCATTTCTTGATTACAAATGTAGCTGTTTGAGACAAAGATTTCTTTGTTGAAAAGGTTTGTTTGTAAGCATTATGTCAGCTGAAATCTACCAATATCAATTATACAACATGAAATTTCAAAATAAAATTAAAACCAGAAGGTGTCTTTGTGACATCCTATCAGAAAACTTGATAGTCGATAAGTCAGTACATAGGTATTTGCTTATTATCTAAAGCATGACTGAGATAATATATTGGACTTTCTGATTGGCTGTCAATACTGAAAACTATATGAAAATTTTTGCAATAATCTTTTTAAACCTGGCCATGGTTCAACTCTGACATGCTGTGTTAGATACTGTAACTATGCTTCTCAAAATACAGTTGTACGTCACCATTTTGAACTCGGTTGTTTCGAATTCCCTTTTATTTCAAACTAATATTCATTTCCCTTGGTTTTACCTTTTTGAGTCATTTTACTACATATGTTTATTTCAAACTCAGTTATTTCAAATTCTCCACATTTTCAAACTCATTTCTGTTTTCCTTGGACTGGATTCCACCCCTTTACTTCGAACTCTAATTACAAAGCTGACTGACAAACATCAGAAGATGTCAGAACACAGTGTGACAATAGTTTTATTCATTGCCTACAGTATGGATCAATTGCTCAATCTGCCAGTCCTGTATAAAACAAACAACAGCTGGGGCATCCTCAGATACAGATTTCTGAAATCGAAAATCTCAAAATCAACAAACAATAGACAGTCTTTTAGTTTCTGAGGGACTTTCAGCTGATAATACAGTCTAGATTGTTGCTATCATTTTACACTTCTTAAGACAGTTCGGTTAAGTTTATGTTTTGTTGAACAAAAAACTTTTAAATACTCTTGAGGATGTCCCCAGACAAGAATGAATGCACAATATTTTGAAATTACAATAAAGGTGCACCAGTATATAGTTATTTCAAACCCCCGCTATTTCGAACTATTTTCTCTTTCCCTTGGGACCTTGAAATAACAGGTTCAACTGCATTACAAGAAAAACTTAAAGCATCAACACCAATCAGACAACTATATTTATTTTTAAGAGTAGAGATCTTGTGCAGATATGTAAATAAGTGCATACTAACAGTAGTCCCAAGATTATAGCTTCCATGTTTGGTTTTATTGAAACCCTAAGCTCCATCACTTTGCAGTCAACTGACCATTCACTGGTTGTGTATTTTTGTTTGCTTTTCCTATCAGCCATAATCACATAAAAAAAATCCAGCTTTAATTGTGGTAATACAAACAAATTTATTTCCAAAAAATTATTATTTATTATGAAAAATTGAACCAAGATAAAATAATTTATTGGACCTAAACATACTGTATTTATTCAAAAGAATACCTGTAGCACTTATTCACTTTCTAAATTTTGTGATACAGAACTGTGCTTCCTCTAAGGATACAGTACTTAATAAAAAAATATTTAAAAAATATTAAAAATTTTTACATAAAAACACAACTTACAGCTTTTCAATTCTTAGGTTATTTCTAAGTTGAGTTCTATTCCTACATGTGAATAAATTCTTACTGTTGATTGACAGTTCTTCTAACACCATGGGCAGTCCTTCTCTACTTTTAAACAGAATATTAAACATTATTTTAATCATCCCTGTTAATTATTAGTTTCATATCCTAATTATGCTCTACCACTCCTTATCCATGTTTGCTATTTCACTTTAGTTAATCTTTGTTTTATTTATTTATTTTCATGATTATTATTTTATATACAAATCTCCATTTAAACCAGCCCTGCTGAATTGGACTTTCTGTATAAATACTGTTAATAAATAAATTAATTAATTAATTTTCATTTTTGCCTTGTGAGTGTTCTTGAAAATGAGCACAGCTCTGGAGCTCAAGTGTTTGGAAAAGCATGATGTTGTTTATTCAAGGATGGTGCTTATTTTAAAATTAGTATTTTAATCTGTTATCATGTAAGGGCACTTAATTAATTACATTTCAATAATAGGGCTTAATCAAAGGTGTTTAATCAATAAATACAGTATACCTGACACATGTACGTGCACATTGTACTGGTAACTCACCTACACAACAACATCATCAACTCAAAGCCACACTTCTTGATTGAGTTTAAGGCATCACTGTGGGTCCAATCTTCACACTTTGAATGGTTTATTGAGCTTACTAAATCACCTTCATTAATCCCAGCATTCTCTGCCTTACTTCCTGGAGTAACCTGGTATATGTTTAAAACAAAAGACAACTTAATATTCTAGAGAACATTTGCTACATAAGAAATTCTCTGGTAAACAATCCAAGAGAAAACTTGTGATTGGTATTGATAAAAAAAATTAAGGTAAAAGCAAGTTATCAGTTTTAAGCAGAAGAAAGTTTAGTTCTTGCATTATTAAAGTAAAAATGGCAAAACCAAATTTGTAGTCTTTCCAGTGAAATAAGTTTAAAAAAGATCTATATAATACATATATAGTTAAATGCATTTTGATATTAATTTTCTCTGGTGTGGACACTGATTAAAGCTACATGTATAGCTGTATTTTTCTATAAGTTTATCTAATTATTTTTTTAATTAACCTTAACAGACAGGTACTAAATAATTACCTAAACCTGACCAACAATAACAAAGACACCAATTGCAGGTCAGACCCACTGACCTACTGTGATGGTAGAAAACTTGTACACTCTTTTTTTAAAAGAGTATTGAGGCTGAAATTGGTGAAATTTTAAGAATAATATTAAGAATATCCCAAAGGCTGAAATTTTGTTATGAACATATTTTTGCAAATCTAAAATTAAAATTAAAATACAATAGAATCATTTAATGTTTCAAATGAACTTTACTTTACCTTTGAAAATTATTATACTAAAATCTTTCCTTTCTCTAACAAATCCAGCTATCAGGTAACCTAGTTGGCTAAAATAAAAATGACAACTCACATGCACAATGTAACACATCATACAATTAACATTTTGTCTTATCTGATACTTCAATTCCTGGTTACTGATCCATTTTATTAAACTGAAATAAATTACTCTGTAATCTCACAAGAATATTTTCAGCCTAAAATTGGCAGAAAAATAAGAATATTCAGCCTGGGCATGAAAAGCACTATTCTTATATAAAAAAAAGTGTATCTGTATTCAAGACCTCCACTTCAGCTGAAATCAGCCAAATATTGAAACAAAAAGTGTTTCAAAGCATGAACGCCACAAAATGAGAAGTGATTATAAGAACAGATGAGGACCAACAAGAAACTTGGTCTCAAACTACAGGAAATGGAGTTCCTGAGACCTTAAACTATAATATTTTCAAGGGGAACATGTCTCCAGATCCCCACTGATATCACTGACCAGCATTTGGAATGCTAAAATTTGGGGTCTATGCAATAATTGAAATGAATCAATCATGAAGCTGTTTCAATGACACAAATTGTAATTCTTCATGATTTCTTTACAAAGTATTTTTATGTTAAATACTTAACAATAGTTTACTCAAGGAAATCTTGCAACTTTAAAATGCAAAAACATTCTTAACAGTAACACATAAAACCATATATTTATACTCTATACAACTTATTTCATAATTTATCTAAATGTGAATTTCACTTTAATTTTAGATATGTTATTTTAGACTGAATTGTATCAAATTATTTTACATAATTAACTATTTCAAAGTCTTTCAACATATTGCAATGTTAAAGTAATCTGGTCATTAGTTGGTTATAAATTATACTGACCATTACCAAATATATTAAAAGTTTTGTTCAACAGTTTATTTTCAACAATAGACAGCAAGTTTACAAATTTTGAAACAAAATTTGCTAACAAAGTAACAGGATGATATATGAACTGCAATCTGTGTGTTCTAAATGAGATTCCCATAAGTTTATCATATAAATTACTTCTTTTTCAAAAAATGATTCACAATAAAATTGGTGGATGGTTAAAGTTTGACTCAGGAAATCTTCATAAATCATGAATATTTAACTGAGTGAAAGAAAACAATGCTTAGAAAGACTTTTATCAAATTCATGACAGAGGGGATGATAAGAAAAACTCTTTCCTCTATTTTACATTTTTTGACTGCTGGTGAATACTATTTCTTAAGCTAACGGATTATGTCAGTACACACACAATTGCAACATAAGTACACAATATTGTATTAGTAATATATTTTAACACTCTTTTACAACCAGTAAAATTCAGCTGAACAATATAATTAATTTTATAACAACATTTCTTCTTAATGCCAACAATGCAATATGAGAAAAATAACTTGTAACCAAATCTTTATATTTTGTCTAACTTTTTCCACTCATACAATAAAATAACATGATATTTTTAAACAGATTAAAAATTAGAAAGGTTTTGTAGAATTATCCACTGAGTGTTAACTGTTATAATCATCTAACTTAGGTATAGCTTTATGATTGTTTAGTTCCATAACGGCATAAGCGGGAAGGTGTCCCACAGCGAATCGAGGAGGCTTTCCATATAATCATAACAGATATGTAAAAAGTTTGAAAAAATATGAGGTTTTCCTTATCTTGACGAGCTTAACGTATTAATCGCTTGAAGAATGCAACGTTCGCAGTCCAACGCCAGAAAGACGCAGAGAATGAGAAATTGACCACGAAATTTACAACATGTGACATCTCTCACAAACATCACGATAACAACACTTCGCAAATGTTAACCTCGGTACACAGATTTAATGCAGGGTGTGTGAGAGAACAGATTACGAAATTATCAACGTGTTTATTGTAGACAAACATGAGAACTATGCAACTGTCCCGTAAACAAAAACATGAATTGATAAAGTTAAACCCGGCACCCGGCGGTGAATTTTTTCGAGAATCATGTTGTTAAGTGGTGGTGCAGTTTGCAGATTTCACGGATAAATATAAGAGCTAACTAGAGTTAAAAAGGTGAAGTAATATCTGTGACATGTTTTATGAGCTGACCGGAATGAGTCAAACGTTGTGCATCGTATATTTACAAACGGATTTTCATTCTTGCAAATAAATAATTCAACTGCCGAATCAAGCAGCCACAACTAAACTAAATTCAGTATCAATAATCAAAGCAGACTCTGACAGAGAAAATCTTGTGCCGTAATTGCTAAAATCACAGTTTTAAGGTTTCTAAGCTTGGATACAATATGCCCTTGAGCAGTCGATTCATGAATGAAATATTTCAGTCGTTAATTCCGAAGTGAAGTTTATTTATATACGAATTTGTAGAAAGGCTCAAATATCAAGTTCGAAATTCCTTCCAAAGAACTCCAATGTTTTAGAGGTTTCCGACAGCGGCATTCCAGAAGCACAGATTTTATCGACATACTTACGAAATGAACAAAAATAATTCGCAATTAACATTCAGTGTCATTTCGGGTCAATTATAACTCACTTGAAAATACAAAGGTTAAGCAAGTTCGAAGTTCCGCGCGAACACGATGATCGAAACCGTAGAAACAAGACACAGACAGTTTGTGACATGAATTTTTGCAAAGCAAGCCTCGACACAAACCTTTGCAATCCTCAAAGGTGCTCGAAATTCCTTGCCGCCCTGCAGCCGAAAACCCCATGGAGCTCCGCCACTGAGTGTAACTTCGTAAGTTTCTGAGGCTAAGGACGCCATTGCTGTCTTGGATTTCTTACCCACAATGCAACAGGAGCTTTCCCAACACGACAAGGAAAGCGCATTTTCAACAGTAACTCCAAATACGGCAAGAGGCCGCAAGATAAAAATAATAATGATAATAGTAATCATAATTTTATTCAGCGCTTACCTCATTACTCAGTAGTCAGTGCTAAAAATAAAAATGAATAATAGTATCTATATAATAAAAGTAAATAACAAATTTTGTCTCTTTCTTCAGGTATGTTTCTATGACTTTTTGCTCGATGCAATGAATGCAAATTCAACGAGAAGAAGGAATCTAGTTCCTCGATGATGCAAATCCTTGGGCAGGAAATCTCGACGGGCTGCCAAATTCTTACCCCTTCCTTGAACTTCAGTGCAACAATAACATTTATAAATATTTCTATAAAAACTTGGAACAACGTTTTTGCCTGAGCCGGCCTGGGGAGCCTATTTGACCCCTCCCCTACCCTTTAAATTTCTTATTATAAATGCTAGCAACATAAAAACTCGGGCAACCTTAGCAGCTATTCGATATGGTGTACCTTTTTGGTAATCGGTAGTTCACTTAGTCTTAATATCATATGACGTCATAAACCTACGATCTTGAGTTCTGTGGTTCTATGGGTTTTTAGTGACGTCAGAAAATTATATTAATCATTTCCTCCACGGGCCGAAATCCCCAGTATTCTTGTTCCCCTTTGGGCATTTTGCGCCCCTCTCTCCCCCCTCCCCCCGGAAAAATCTTCAGTGTTTTGCCTTCCTTCGTCTCGATTTAACGGAATAGTTCTACAGTACGATAGAAACTCAAAACTTCTGTGTTGGAATAAACATATTGCAATCGACATTCTTGACTAAGAGAGAGCTTGATGAGACGGGTCATTAAGGACCGCCATCGTTTTAGACAAATAATTTCATTGTAGTTTTTTTACAGGACTCCTATTGATAACGGTCCTCCTGTGGACTGAAAGGACTACCCTATTTTAAAAAAATAAAGGTTATTATTATTATTATTATTATTAATACTATTATTATTAATACTACTATTATTAATACTTTCATTATTATTATTATCATCATCATCATTATCATCATCATTGACTAACAATGAACAAAAAATTTAAAGGGGGTCGCTCCAAGTACAAACTGACAAAGACATACTTTTATTGAATTCTTTGTTCTCTTAATCCAGACAAGCTCTCGTGCAGCTATCAAGCCTATCATTTAGTCCATATTCATTAGCTTTTCACGTTGCACTCACGAAAATTACAAACCAAATAAATATCAATGTTTTGTATCGCTGACAAACGGACGTTTTTAAAACCCCGAGTTTTGTTATAACAAAAATAATAGCGCATCGTCAACGTCACAGTCGCTTCTTTTTTACGTAACTTATATACCTAGCCATAGCTTGAAATATATTTTCTTTATTGTTGTTATTTTTCAATTTATTGTTGTGAAAGACTAAGAATCTTTCAGTTGAACAGAAAATTGACATAGTTGGCAAATACCCTGTAGCTTTACATCTTCAGAGATAATAATTTAATATGTTTTAATATTAAAAATAAATTACCAAATTCTGCTCAAAACATTTCTCCTATAAAGTCAAAAATATACATGTATAATGTATTTGAATATCCTTGTTGATGACGTAACAGAAACACTTATTAAATTAACCTACGAAAAGTGACTTCTTTATATAAATCAAGACATAGCATATCTAATTAAAACTGTGACAGACAACTATAATGTTGCTGAAATAAAAGGCAAATCAGTAATTGATCATCAGTAGGATACCTGAAATGTGTGCAATTCTACAATTGGTTTCGGCTCCATTAAATCCCAGACAAATTGCAGACCATTTTAGGAGGAGCCACCCACTAAGTGAGCACAGTTACTGAACAAACGTTAGTAAAGGTAAGG
>JANSTQ010146892.1:0-22618 GCA_026167885.1 Bergia puertoricense
ATACTCAATGTCATGGCTGATTGCTGCCAATTTTCAGCACTGAGAGCAACCATCGTACTGTTAATGCAATGTTTTGGTTTTTTGTCATCATGAGGGGGCCCCAAATCCAACTTTTTTTGGCATTCAACTGCATTTCACAAGTTTCTTCCCTTTTACTTTCTCAGCTTCCAAAATGAAATAAACAGCTGCACATGACAGTTTGCTGGGGTAAGGGCCACCCATCAGTGAAACTAAACCGATGTTATACAAACCAGAAGGATAACAACAAACAGACCGGCTTAATGCGTAGGATTTGCGTAGGATATCTGACAACTGTCAGATACCCTACGCAAATAAGAAAAGTTACCCTTAAAATAACCGATATCCAAGTTTAATCAACGACAGATCCTATTTGGCCTAATTGTTTTAGTATACTATCCGAGACACTATTTTAGTTCATTAAATGGGATGCCTATGAAAAATGGTTTTCTGAAAGTTTTTATTAAGTTAACAATTAAGAAGTAACCAATATTAGACTATGGAATAGAAAAATTATTATATAGATCTATCCGGGACCTGCGTGGCATGTTTTCCATATCCTAATTAATGAGTATATTACTTTCTAATGATCGATTTCCCAAGATTTTCATATAATTTACATAAAGAGCTTTCTAAGAAATTTTGATGTGTGTGCGAATGCTTTCCAGAAATTTCAAAAGATTTTGCCAAATTTTTCATGTTTTCTGGAAACATTCTCAAAGCTTTTCAAAGGCTTTTAAAAATCTTCGACAGATGTCCGAAGATTTCCCGAACTTTAATAATCGTTTTTTTTTCAAATATGGAAAATTTCATGGACTCAAAGCCAAGTAGGGCTGTAAAAAAGTTGCAGGGAAGCCACCCGCTAACCTATTCGTTTTAGGCATGCCACCAGCCTTCATTTGTCATAACCGACAGCCTTTTTCTACTTTTATATCTTTACATTTTTTGCCGTTCAGTTCATACGGACTCATCAAGAGACTGACATGAGGCACTTACTAGCAAGATGTTTTTATGTTTAAACGCTGAAAAATACTGATCACAAGAACTACAAACAGTTCGCCACAAACGATATTATATAAATTTCAGTAGAAGAGAGAAACGCGAGAACTGTACTCAAAAAGAAATTTGCCGTAGTTTTCAAGATTGTTGGAAATTTTTAGGAAAATTTAAATTGGGAATATTTTTCAAGCATGATGAAGACCGCAGCTAAATAAAAAAGGCAGTTAGAGTGCTGACAAAGGCTGCAACTGCTGGTTTTGGCAGACCGTCCTTTCAATATTTTCAATGTTTATACTCATGTCCTTTTGTGTGTCATCAATACTACAAATATAAAACTTCTCTTTTACTACTTCACAGGATAAAAAATGGATCAAGAAGTAGAACCTGTGGCAGGAAAAAACCTTCAAATTCCAAACATTTTCTGCACACATTAATGATTAAAAAGTTCATCTCATCAGTTTGCAGCGGGAAACAGGCCTTTTTTCAAAAGTTCAATTACGAGTAACCGTTGACCAAAAAAATCGTTTAACACCTGATTTGTTGTGGTAATTTTACCTAATCATTTACTCAGCTAGTCGGTATTCTCAAAATAAATTACATTTCTATACGAAGAATTTAACTGGGCTAACGACTGTCCATCAGTGAAGGTTTGAATATTGTTCAAATAAAACGGGTAACAACAAACAGACCCAAGATGTTATCTTCAGTGCCCGAACAGCCCTCTTGCGAGATGACGTCACGACGTAAACGATGCAATGCATTGTGGCATAGGCGCGGGGCCAAGAAATCCAAAATGGCGGCCATACGTGATTGCCTTGTGGCGCTTTATTAAGGTTTTCAAGTTGGCATTCCTGATAAGTTTTGCCCATTTTCGATTTTTAATTTCATTTGTTGGAAGCTTATAGAAGCTAAACCGAAAATGGCTTTTGCTATTTGCATAGCAGTCTGGGATGCAGGAATTTGTTTTCATAATTCCACGCTAATGAGTAATGCTTCCAAAAAGGAAGACTTCCCCCTTTACAACAACAAAAAAAAGCAAGATAGCGGATTTGAACCCGCGCCTATCCCATAATGCACTGCATTAAGTCATGACGTCATCTCGCACGAGGGCTATTGTGCTACCTGTGAGAATTCCCACGCAAATGACAAAAGCCAAGGTCGAAATAACTAATGTCCATTCTTAGACAACCATCTTTAAACCACATTACTATGCTCGAGAACGTATCCAAGGCTTTAAGGGTTCGTCAACACTCTTCCGCAGCAAACGTTTATTAACATCAACTAAGTTTACTAGAAACAATCAAACAGCAACAGGCAACGCATTTTTATTGGAAAGAACTGTTAAAGATTTACTTGTATAAACTACAAAATATTTTCCGAAATTGTATTCTGAATGCTCGGTTCATTACGCCATCGACGTTTGGGTTAATGGCATTGCTGGCAAAAAGAAATCTAAAAATATTTACTTTTTACACCCACAAGTCATAGAGAAACAACAGAGTTATAGCAGGAACATTTGGCGGAAATGAACATTTTCTAATTTTTGTGCAATTTGTAAACTTTCCAAAATTCATTATACCGAAATGGCAAAAAGACCCGAAAACATCAACCAATCTCTTATTGGAACTCCTAGCTTCTGACAGCTCCTGGGTACACCACTACTAGA
Source organism: Bergia puertoricense (assembly GCA_026167885.1). Classification (NCBI taxonomy): domain Eukaryota; kingdom Metazoa; phylum Cnidaria; class Anthozoa; order Zoantharia; family Parazoanthidae; genus Bergia; species Bergia puertoricense. Next base: position 2,684 of record JANSTQ010146892.1, read on the forward strand.
TAGGGAGAATTCTACATTGAGAGCCGGCTCAGTGATCAAAGCGTTAAAAATGTTTGTCTAAAACTCAATGATCCTACGTTTTGGTCGACTTATACTACGACCTTCTTCACGGCAAGTGATAAAAAATATGCAAAAACGATAACTTGAGTCCCCTGCTAATAGTTGTATTACCCGCTCGACCAACGCGAAAGATTGGCTCTGCTGAGATTGTGTCGCTAATGAGCATGTCCAAGGATCATGTTATCATATGAGAGCTCAAACTGGTTTTAAACCGTTTTTACGGTATATAGTGGGCTTGTCACATACAGCAGTTATACCCAATGCACACGCGCAACAAATGAAACTGATTCAAAACCTGTTTGACAAATTTGGATTCTGCCTGGATTTTGGCAGAAAGCTCGCGCATGCTCAACAGAAAAAAACGATACTTCGACATATCTTCGATACTTCGGCTTATCTTTTGCGTGCCGGTTAGGACTTGAGATTACGCAAATTCCAACGTATATTTAATTGTTCTAAAAGTACGGTTCTTTTAATTGTTGAGTCAAAATTATGATCCCCAATAAGAACCAAAAAAAATAATGTAACTGTTAACACTTTATCATTTAAAAATCTTAAAGGGATAGAACAACATTTTTTATCCCTCTGTTAAAAACTTACTTTTTTCAAATTCCCAAGAAAAACAGTAATCCCTGGGCTATAGCACACAACGTAGCCTGCTAGCCGCCCCCTCGTTTTTCGCGCACCACGGGAATACCGAAACTCGAAAACAAACATACCCGAATAAATCGACAGGAAAGCCGGCTAGCAAGGCTATACACAACGGGGCTGTTTAAACTGGCATAAACAAAATTATAAAAAAAAACTCTTAAGACTTCTTACAGATTAATACATACCGGCCATATACACTCATTTTATACATTACCTCGAATGATGTACACCTGACTGGTAAACTGTCCTCCTCTGCCGTGGCGTGGGCACTTGTTAGTCTGGTTTTGATTTGTATGCCTGACAATAAATTAAAAAGAGCTCCAGATTACCAGGATTTGAAACTTCAGGTAAGACTGAGGGGGTGGGGAAAGGGTCTAATCATTTCAAGCTTCACTTTCCAAGTGTATAGTACGGGTGGAACCATTTGTAGCGCGCGTAATAATTGAAAGGGGTTATTTGAGTAAATATTGCACATCTGGTATTGCAAGTCATCTTACGACTACATTCAATTTTCACTTGACAGACACCTCGTTGAGACGGACAGACACCTCGTTGAGACAGACAGACCGAATTTGTCTCTGCCAAACTACAGTCACTTTATTGTATGTAACTTAACTTTTGATGAGACAGGCATTACGCCAAGACGAGAAACGGACACAAAATTTTAATTACGAACTGATGTAAAAATACATAATTTTTCTTCGTTGCTAGCAGTTGTTGCAAAAATATTAAACCATTTGATCAAAAGCTAATTAGCTGTGATCGTTATTCTTTGATAATTTCTAGTTGTTTTTTTAAAGTTTGTTTCCAAGAGTGTCTTATATCAAAACTTAGCAAAGTATTGTTAGTAATGACAGAAGTTCATACTGGTTCACCTGTTTTTCGAGTGCAAGATCTACACAAAAGTCAATTTAGCCAACCTTGTCCTAAAAAAGTGGTATCTCTCATACAGATTAGAACTTTAAGGGATCATCTACAAAACAGTAAATAACCCCTAATTCAGTTGGTCACCCGCACATCCACCCACCCAGCCCCACCCTCATGTATCATACCATTTCAGTACATTGTCACCAGAAAGACATTCACCGCCATCTCGGACTGCGAAACCGGGAAATCGTCTCCGTGACGCCGCAGCGGCGCACCTCTGGACGGCGTGAAAACGGTTCCAATACCCCTCCCCCCTGAGAAACACGTCGTCCTTTCCTTCCAGGCTTTCTTTATACTTTTTGGTTACACAGCCAGCTTTCGATATAGGAACATCCAACTTCGGTATTTTGTACCCTGTTGAAAGAAAGTGCTAAAATCAACATTGACATAGTACACTTTGCGCCACATAAAAGACCGCTTCAAAATGAAACCGGAAGACGAAGAAACTTTCTCTCGTTTCTCACAAACACTTTGGCGGCAGTAAGCATATTCTGGTTGGGACAATTCAACATGAATGATTGGCATTCTTTTTCTGGTTAATACTACATTTAAGGCTGGTATAACATTTATGGTCGGTATTCCATTTATAGTTGGTATTACATTTATGGTTGGTATTACATTTGTGGTTGGTATTACATTTATGGTTGGTATTACATTTGTGGTTGGTATTACATTTATGGTGGGTATTACATTTATGGTAGGTATTACATTTATGATGGGTATTACATCTATAGTTGGTATTACATTTATGGTTGGTATTACATTCATGGTTAGTATTACATTTATGGTTGGTATTATACATTTATGTTACATTCGTGTACTAAACTGCTTGTTAGCGACTTGTAGACATTATTAGGGAAACGTTAAAACTCCCGTCAAAACTGCACTGGTTTCTACAAGAACCTTACAGTGGTGGCAGGAAGCAAAGCACAAATTTTAATTGATGTCCAATCTCTATTTCCTTTTAATACAAATCAATAAAATAAAGTAGAAACAACAAAAGAAACACAAATGCGAACCTTCGATGATATAAACCTGGTTGGCTAGCATTCCTCCTTTCCCGCCCGGCCGGCAGTCACGTGACTGACCGTACGTGTCAAATGTGATACCAGCGTTCGCCTCCGACATACACATGCCGCCATCTTGAACTGCAAACACTTTGTACCCTCGTTTTTGAGCTGCTATCGCACAACTATAGATTGCGTGTTTTCTGTATCGGTAATTTCCAGCCAAATACAAAGGATTTGTGCCTTCCAGCGTGTTTATTGCTCGTCCAGAATTATCTGGTGAGCTGAGCAGAGAAGATGATGAATCTTTGTAACATCCAACTTCGATGGCTCTAATTTGTTGTCCTGCATAAACTGAAAGAGAACATAAAATGAAACTCTAAGTGTAAGAAAAAACCAGTAATTGCTGAAAACCAAACCTTGAAGTGGTAGCAATCTTAAGTTGAGGAATACTAAGTTTCTTTGTTATTATGTGTCCCCCAACTCAGAAAGGACAAAAAGAGTTAACTCAAAAAAATCATGACCACCAAGTTAACGTTAGCAACCATGTCGAGAAGGCGGGTTAATGCAAGCAACCAACATTGTAGAAACGGGGCCTGATTCGGTCCAAATTTTATAACTTAAAGTGCCCATGAAGTGAATTTTTTTTCGGCACAGTTTAAAAATATACTGTTTTAAATATACAATTCCAAAGTTTGAAAAGCCGACGATAAAAATTGTGGATTTTACAAACGCTGAAAGTTGAGCAATTTTGCCTTCAAAAATGGTCAGGGAACTGGGTACAAATTTATTGCGTGTGACGTCAGTTTGTGTGCTCAAGTTTGCTTACGCCATTTGATTTTCAGTCGATAAGGCGAAATTCCGAGAGATAATGGTGCAACTCTTATTGTTCTGTGCACCAGCAACGCAGTACGCTCTCCTTTCTTACTATCGGCCATATTGGCTTGAATTCTATCAAACAAACTGACGTCACGGCCTAGCGATTGAGATGCCATTTTTGAAGGTAAAACAGCACAACTTTCAGAGCTTGTAAAATCCGCAATTTTTGTCATAACCTTCTTAAACTTTGGAACAGTATATTTGAAAATTATGCCCAAAAAAATTTTGCTTCATTGGCACTTTAAATAAAAGCACTTACTTAGCTAGACCTTCTGTCGGATATTTTCTCAGTTATCGTGGGGAATATTGATCTCTATTTTACAGACGGAGTAAGATCATAGCTTTTCTAGACACCAACCTTGGAGCTGTCAATGTGTCAATGAACACGCATAAGAAAAACTAACAGAAGTCCATGGAAGAGGATCTAACAGAGTAAAGCAGTCAGCAATGCAAGATCGAAAGCAAGAGCGACCGGTTTTGTGGCCCAATGGGCAACGACTTTGAGAAGCCTATAGTCAAGTAGCAGTGTATAAAGTTATACCGGACGGTTTGGGAAACCAGGGGGGAGGGGAAGGGGAGACTGGGAGTTCAGTTCACCCGCCCTACCTCACGTGGAGAGAAATAATCGCCAAACAAAATCGCCCTCACCAGCCGTTTACCGTTTTGCTTCGTTTTTTTAAAAAAGTCAGAAATATATAGTATTTCAAAGCCTACTATTTCAATGGCGTTTAGAAAACAGATGCAATTTAATGGTACTCTCAAAACTCGTTATTTGTATGATCCTACATCCACAGTCCAATGATATGTACTGGAAGAAAAAGTTGTTACCTTTACTAGAGAGTTGCACAAGTACAACGACGAGATAAAGAAACACTCCCCACATACTGGAGCCCTTTGGAATAAATCAGTACTTCTTAGATTCCAGCTGTACAAAGTTGAAGACAAAGTACTGGAGACACAACCTACAGGTTAAAACAAAAGAACTATAAAACGACTTAAAATATTGTTGATACGTTTTACTCGGTCGTTTTTTTTTTTCAAAAATGTGAATAGCTTATCATAATTTTCAATTAAAAGTTTAAAGCTTACTAAAAACTATATTTAACTGCAAGAGAGAGGGTATTATTTTACATCTCGCTACCCTGAGTACTGCCACCCTGTTCAGGTTAAAACATAACTGACATAACTGATTTCATTTTCAGGCTGATCAAACGAGAACGAAGATCACTTACCTTTCGAATGAACTCAAAAACGCTGCAGGAAGAAAAAGACGTACGCTTATATTTTGAAGGCCAAATTCGTTAAAATATATCCGACAGTAGCTCAACTGTTTGTCGAGTTTGACCTTTTCAAACCATTGCCGTGCTTCAAACAACAGTTTAAAAAATATTTGGCTATTGTCGGGTAAGCTGTTTTCACTCACCCTACGACGTGGAATGTTTGTGTGCATATGCATCTACATATCGTGTTGCTGTCAGTTCAAATTCGTACTCGTGACTAGTCGCTGCTCAACCAACAGTTTTGAATGTTCGAACTTCTCTTTTCGATTTGGTAAACATTCACTTGATCGATTGTCCGACAGAAAACTATCTTTTGTTAATGGGGGTGAAAATGGTTAAAAACTTCCATTCTGCACGTTGCTTTTCATGTTCCCGTCCGTCATTTTCTTCAAAGCTGCAACTTCTTGCATACCATGTTTTTGTCTTTTTCTAAACAAAAATACAACTTACATCACACTCCCCCTCACAACAAATGCACACACTATACCAACTGCTCAATTCCTTATACAAACTAATTTACAATCATCGACACTATTGACATTGAATTAGCTTGTGCAACGGCGAAATAAATTAAGAATATGGCTAATCTTTTAAATGTGCAGGCCCCAGTTCAGCTGGAAAAAAGCACTGAAAAAAATATCGTTTATAATTAAAAAGTACCGTGCATTCAAAGAAAACAGGAAAAATGCAAATTTGTAGTATTCTAAAGAAAATTTCAGTAAAAACAAATGTTCGCCATTTGTCAATGCTGGTGTGTTTGCCAGCGGAATTATCAGTTTCCGTCACTGAATATATTTACAGTTCTATATTTCCTGTAGTTTTCCCCCAGAACACCCAATTGCCATTAACACGTTGCATTATACCTTCAATTTATCACAAAAAATTGATTTCTTAATTTGTTATACTCATAACACGACATTCACGTCAAAACGCTTTATACAAATATATCTCTCATAGCCAATTCCCCGAATTATTTTCCAAAAATAAATTCAGTGAAATAATCTGTCCTTAATCAAAAGGAGCCTTTGTTCAAGCGAACAAATGCTAACCTAACCTTCGTTCTCAGTATTCCTTTCTTTTTATCGACTAACGAATCATAAAATGGTACAACATTGATGCCAAATGTTCGCTGTTTACTCTGTTATTTAGCAGATAAACTCCTGTCTGGTCTGTCGGATAATATTGTCTGTGGCTGAGAGTTGGTCAGAAAAACGAGCAGATGTCCTGAGCGAAGCTTCGTAGGCAACTGTGAAGTTTTGCCGGTAACTATCTCTCAAACAAGGGGGCAATATCATCCAAGAGCGAGATACAAAGGAGACTAGAACTAAAACCATTTTCAAAATCACGCGCGACGTTAAACCGAAACGATTTCTTCGTGTTTACGGGAACCGAGAATTGGCCATCAACGTCTTTATCCCCTTTAGTTGACTCCGCCGCAAAACGTTATTGTTGTTGTTCAGCACTTAAATAAAATCAGAGAAAATTTGTTTCATCTCTCTTGTTTGGTTTTTTTCGGACTGAAAAACGATGCCATCATCGGAGGAGGGATATAGCCTTATGACTGTGCAATATCAATATGACCTGTTTAAGCCAATTAAACAAGAAGTGAAGAACGCGCAAAAATTTGTATTTGGGTTACATATTGCACACAATCTGTCTTCAAAAGTTATTAATGTTTTGCACGGAGTCTTTTTGAATTTGCGAGACAACCGAAGTTGTTTTTCAAAAACCTTTACTTTATTTTTTCATACGCTGATATAAATTTAGTTTACAAAGGACTCAATTATTGTTGTTGATTCAGTAACAGCCGAAACATGTTTAACGTTCGATAATCAACGCGTTTCAGTGTTCACACACCAGTCGTAAGCATTGTGGAACATCTGCAACCACGGCGACGCTTTCACGGTTTCCCGCCATTTCTGTGGCATCCACGGCCATTGCCATAGCAACGTACATCGCTCCGGGTGAGGCATCATAGCAAGATGGCGGCCATCGCGTGAGCAAAGGCCTGCAATGCCTTGTGGGGAACCATTCGGGTTGAGCGGATACTGGGTAGCGGGGTTGTCGTCGTCGTCAACAAATCGCACAGGAACCAGGTTATTTTCTGTAACGTCCTTCAAAATGTCGTCTCGGCTGAACGATAACTTTCCTTCACCGTGAGCCACCCAGATCCCAAGTGTCGAACCCTCCATCCCCTTCAGCATAAGAGAAGGACTAGGTTCCACAGACACGGTAGCAAAACGAGACTCGAATCTCTCGGACGTGTTGTGAGTGAAGCAGACACCTTGAGACAGCGATGACTTTGAGTCAGCGGGGTCACTGCCAACCCAACCCAACAAACCCATCAACTGGCAGCCATTGCATACACCAAGACTGAAAGTGTCATCACGAGAGAGAAATGCGTCAAACTGCACACGTGCAGTTGGGTTGATCTTGCAGACCGCTGCCCAACCTTTGGCTGAGCCGAGCACATCAGCATAGCTGAAACCTCCCACAAACACAACGCCACGGAATTGATCCAGGGTGATTGCACCATGACATATGTCATTCATAGTAACGTCCCAAACTTCAAAACCAGCCATGAACAAACTGGCGACCATTTCCCTGTCACCATTGCTACCCTCTTCACGAATAACGGCAACTTTAGGGCGAGGAACATCTGAAAGAACAAATATAACATTACTTTCAAATTTCGAGCCAAGACACAATTTAAGCAACTTTACATATCGTTTACTGTAACTGAAATCAAAAACTAACACAGGGTTTCCCGCCTTTACTCAACATGAAATTCAAGGACTTTTTCCCATTTTAGGGGATCTTTTCCAGTAGATTCAAAGAACTGCAGAAAACAAAACTTGAAGGTTTGCATATAGCTTTTAGGGGCACACTTATTATAAAACATTCCAATCCGTGGTACTTCTTTTTCTTTATACGAAAAAAGCTTCAGAAACCCAAGAAATTAACAGCCAACAATGCAATGACAAACATTGTTAAAAAAAATAGCTTTTGGCGAAATTCTATGTCTGCGTTTTGTTTACAGACATTTTTCGTACTCGAAATCAAAATCTTAACAGTTAATTTTCTGGCGGTGCAGCTAGCAACCAATTCAAGGACTTTCTTGCCTGGAGAAGACCGTTGGAACCCCACGTCGAAAACATCACTCGGGTCCCAGCTTTTTGATTCATTAAGTTAAAATCGACCAAAACTTTACTATACATCAGGTGTTAAATACAAAAAAGTTGTTGTGAAATGAAAAACTTGCTACAGCAAATCCAAGCATGCGAACCTTCTTCCCTTCCAATTTTCGGTTCAGCTGAAGAAAAAATGCAAAACAAGTTTCAAATAACATGAACAAAAATTTATTTTTAAGGCCGAACTATTCAACTGACAAAGTTATCAGTTGTCATCAGTATGCATGCAAAAATCTCACTGCAATTAAGAAATATAATAACGAGAATATAGTCGTGATATGCGAGAATTCTACAGTAAAACCTTTCTTGTTTGTTTTAGAGGATTTATAATGGCGGTTCACTTACCTGCATCAACAGCCTTGGGCGGAGACGGCTCAAAAGCAATCTTGTATTGTGGTGCCTTGCGATCTCTCAAGCCTGCTTCCTCCTCTTTCACACAACGTGGGTTTGTCTGCAGTCTTTCTAGTTGAAAACTTGTTGCCTCCCACACATCGCGTAGGTCAACCATTTTATCTTCTAGTACCACTGACCCATCCACACTCACTGACACCAACCCACCTTCTCCCAAACCACCAGTCTTGCCAATAACAAAGCAAGGAACCTGTGTCTCTCGGTACGCGTTCACCACTTTGTCCATATCATTGCTCTTCACTTCAAGTACAAGTCCTAATTCTTCGGCAAACAGAACTTGAACGGCCTTAGCGTCTTCTGACTGCACACTTCCAGAACAAGGGACATTCACCGAAAAGCCGCAGTTACCAGCAAAACTCATTTCCAGCAGTGCTGTCACAAGACCTCCATCGCTTACATCGTGACCAGCAGATATCAAATGCTGGGAGATTAGATTCTGAGTTGTCCTGAAACAAGCCTCGAACACCTACAAGAAGTATAAAACAATAAAAGCAAGCAAAATAAGAAGTTAAACGACTGCAGAAAAGTGTGCCCTTGATCCTCATTTAGAGCGAATTATATGGCAAAACATGTCAGTGAAATGACCTGCACAGCAGTTAATCAGTTCTGTCAAGCATATTCTCGTACACAAAGCCCAAGTCGCCTCCGGTCGAACGAAGAGCTCTGGCCGCATCGGTAACGCAAGTCTGGATCTCTCTGACTTTTGGCTAACACATACTTATTTCGCGTCTGGAAAACTGAATATTCCCAATCCGTGTTAAGCTTGAAAAGATTTAAATGATCTATGTCAGATCTGACTGGGCCGTACGGGTGGCGGAGAGGGGGATTAGTCCTCCAACTCTCGGCGTGTATGAAACAAAATGTTTTATTTTCAAAATCCTATTTTCCCTTAATCAGTTCTTCAACTCCCCCCTGAAAAAAATGGACCTTCCCAATACATATATAATGCTCTTTTCTACGGACCTGTCCGAGATTCATTATGAAGAATAGTGCACAAAATTTGCAAAATTTCATGGGCTGAAAGTAGGAGAATCTCCGATTTCCTTTACCAATGTGTCCAGAGATCTTGTTTAGCGGGAGGCCGCGAAGAGAATGTGTCGAGCAGGTAACGATTATTTTCTACTGTTATGACTGCCAAAGATGTACATACCAACACAGCCACGTTAATAAATTCTAAGAAATTATAAAATTTCTCACATACTTTTGGCTTATCCATATCGGGAGCGACATCGCCTATCTGGTTGTAGACCTGCGCCAAGGCGCTGCCACCCAGTCGGTACTCGTCGTTACCTGGGCATACATACAACAGGGTCCCCTCACCACCCGGGTGTTTCAGGTCTGGTGTTACCGTGGCTGGGGAGAGAACGGAACAGATCTGTCATCACTCTCAACTTATACTGACCAGCACTATCAAACATCAGAAATCACAAACCATAAATCAGGATTTCCACCTTTAAGTCAACAGAAAACTCAAGGCCTTTTTAAAGTCTTTTCAGAACTTTTTTTAGAAGATTCAAGAACCTTCCGCAGGAAATAAACTTTTTGCACCTTTTTTTAAGGGCACACTTAATTTGGAGCCCAATCCTGGGGTCAATTTAATAAAACATTTGCAAGGGTAATTTACGAGTGTAGCTATTGTTTCAGAGGTTGAAAACAATAGCTAAACTTGTAAATTACACTTGTAAATGTTTTATTAAATTGACCCCTGTGTTGTGTCTCAGATCCATGGTATTTATTTTCTTTATGTGGATGCATTCAATTCCACATTTTGTTTTTGAACATTTTTTTGTATTTGAAATCAAAAAAATATTAACAGTGAATTTCATGGTTTTAAACAAGAAATAACATAAATGTTGCAAATATGAAACAAGCAATTTTGAACAAAACTCTAAAAGTACTGCCTACGTTTTGAGCTTTAAAAAATTTGTACGGACCAACACTAAATTCTCTTTAGCACTCCTGGCTAATCTTCCAAATTAAGCCATCCGTAATATATTTTGGGCGTCTGATGCAGAAGTGTACCTGAATTATTTGTGGTATTTGTTATTTTTGCATCTCTTACGTGTTTTCCTGAGCAACTGCAAGGCTGTGCAATTATACCGTGATAATGCCCTTTGAGACGCTAGCCAAGGTTCGTACACATATTTTGCATCTCAGTTCCATAATTTTACCTGACCCCAGTTTACGAATTCCATGACCTAAAATTGCTTCGTTCACACACTGATTTGAAATTCCATGACTAATTTTGATTTTCCAGGTTTTCCAGACCTTGATTTTGGGTTGAAAATCCATGACTTTCCAGATTCTCCGCAATCCGTACTACCACTGGCTCTTTAAAAGTGAGAAATCTAACACTTGCTGAACCAAATTTTACGCAAGACTTACAAATGTATGTTTTATATGGTGCATTGTAACCTATTAAAAATTTCTTCTATTAGATAGTGCATAGCTTACAACGATACCTGTGATATCTGGGCAGCCAGCATATACAGACACCACAAGATCTCCAGGAGCTTTTACTGTCTCGCTACCAACACGTGCAGCCATACTGAGGGAGTCTTTACCACCATCTATGGCCACGCCCAGCTGACTCATGACGTCACACATAGCCTTACAGGCGTCGTACAGGGCGGCGCCCTCGCCTGGCAGCTTGGCTGGCCACATCCAATTGCCGCTACACTTTACATCCTGGGAAAGCACAAATCTCACAGTCAACGGGACTGGCATGGGAAGAGTAATCAAAAAAGCTTAATTGTAATTTCAAAATTGCTGGCACCAAGTTCAGTACTTCCCGCCTGCAACTTGCAGCTGCAATTACAAAACGGCAGGTGGCAAGTTGCAGGGGGAAGAGTAATCTAAAGAGCTTCATTGTAATTTCAAAATTGTAGGTAACAAGTTCAAAACTTGAATTAAAACTCCAACTGTCTGCTGCTACCACTTGGTGAAGAAAATGAACATTTTGGACCCGTTAGATTTTGTATTTGGGAAGAATATTATACCCCTACACGCGTTTTTTATTTTGAGAGTTTGGAAGCAAAGAAATGGTTGCGACCACTATAATTTCTTCTGACTTGAAATTTTGGATCCGATAGATTTCGATACTTGGAAAGAATATTATGCTGTGGCTACCTTAACCACTATAACTTAATTAACCACTACAATTTCGACTTACTTTAAGATCTGTTACCCTTGCAAATACAAGGTTTGTCAACGCTTCCCCAACCGCCATTCGAGCTCCACATCCCGGATCAACAAGGCTTTTGATTGGTTGTTCACCAATTGCCGTAGCCGAACCAACTGTGTCAAAATGTGACAAGGCTGTCACTGCCACATCAGCAACAGGAGTGTGGAGGGGCCCAACACACTGTTGCTGGGCAACCAGACCTGTTACACTCCTATCCACCTTTGAATGAACCATAACACAGAGGTTGTTTCTCTAAGGTTCTACTTCAAAGTCAAAGATAATATAAAACTTAACGTTTAATTTTTGTACAAGAAGCATTTATTTAACTCAAATTTGAAATTTAAGTGAACAAAAAATGCATTGTTTTTATTCTTCAATCAACTGCATATTGGCCTTCATTTTTATGAAATTATTAAACTTTGCCACTGAAAATTTCGAAATGACAGTAAATTACCACCTTATCTACTATTTTTAGTGGCCACTAAATTTAGCAAACTGCTCAAAAATGCTAAATATTGTACTAATTAAATCATATGATTGACAAAATATCTTTGTTAACATATTTTCAGAAATATTTAGACCCAAACCTTAGAAAAATTGACTTAGGGTTTTATTATGCAATTTAGATGTAAACTCAACACCCACTCGGACTCGATATGTGCAAAACTATTTTCATAATAAAATCACCTGACACATTCCCAATGCATTTACATGTAAATTGATTTACTATTCTGTATTTATATTTGAATTTGAAATCACTGGTACTTGGATTTGACAATGATGTCATGAAGATGTCGAAATGTCATTCTATAATTTTATCGCTAATATTTCTTGTAGAATGCTCAGTTATCAAATTTAGATTTCGTTTTGAAAAGTGTACAATGGTGATATTCATGTATGTGACCGAGTCTGTGTAACAAAGTCAAGACTTTGTCAAACTACATCATCAAGCATAACAAAAACTGGATGTTAAGTTTCTCTTTAACACTAAAGTTACACAAAATTTAGACCCTTTAAATCTTTCACATAAAATGAAAGCATACAAAGCTTATTTTTAAATAAAACATACCTTGTTTGTTAAGTATCTCTTACTAGCAACTGACGGCAATCTCAGCACCCTTTGTAAAGCTTCCCTCACAGAAAGGTTTTGTGGTAGCTCCAGTGGTTTAAGCTGAGGCTTTATGTGATTTAAAACAAATTCCTATAAAATTCAAGATGAGATAAAGTTATATATACTGATATTACTGTTACTCTAATAATAACTAACTTTAGGTAAAACCTTTCAAAATAAATTCGTCATACTTGTAAACAATAAAAATGCACATACAATTATTATGTTTTTTGGGTGTGTGGCAGCTCTAGTGTTTAACCATGTTACCCGACTGAGTTTCATTCTAGTATGACTTCATCCCAGTTCCAGTGTTGAATGAAATCTATCATTCATCCAGAATGACCTCAAATCAGTGTCATAAAACCACTACCTACAGTAAGTCACTCTGTAAATGCTACCACATTTGCGTTTTCATTTCCGGTTTGGACTTCTGGTTTTGGACTTAGTGCCCAGACCTTAGCTTATAGGCATCGTGGTGGGAAGAGCCTGTTGCAAACAAGTTTTGACCTCTCTCTCTCCTTTTTGTTCGTGATTTATAATTACAGCTAAAGGTGATAAAGAGACCGTTCTACATCTGAAGAATTCTGTGTGTCACAGATATGGATTTATACTCATGGTCACAGACACTATTTCTGAAAAAATTTAAAAATTCAGTTGTCAGTGTACATGTAAGCTTACTTTGATTATTGATGTTACTAAGAACTTATCTTTGACACCTAATAATGTTAAGTAAAACATAATAATCCAGTTTCATATTCCAAGTTACTGCTGATTACAATGACTATAGAATTAATTTTACAATGTTAGCCTCAATGTGGTGTTGAAAGTACATAAATACCAGCAAGAAGGGTTTTGAGTATGAACCTTCAACAAAGCACAGAAGTGTGAATGGCTCATATCTACATTCATTTGGTATTTATAAATATTTAACATAAGTCAAGGCTAACACTGCAAAACTGAGTCTGTGGTCATTGCAATCATCTGGAACTGCGAATATGAGACTGGACTATTGTTGCCTTACCTTTTTGGGCATTTTACCCAGGACTACATCAAGTTCAAGGTCCACTGGGTGTCTGTTCACCCTCCGTTGCTTGGCTTTTATTTCATCATCTTCTTCAGCTTTATTCCCATTACTGACACATCTGTCCTCCTCAAGAACAATGCGGCCATCCCCTGGTTAACCATTCAAAAGACCACATGTTAATAAGCTGAATTTAACCTTCAAGAACACTGATCTAGTAAATGGCTATGGTGTCTCATAGTTCATACAAAAACATTTTGGGAAAAAATTCAAGGATTTTTCAAGGATTTTTCAAGGATAGTTGACACTTTTTCAAGGACTATTTGTCGCACCACAATAAACAATTTGATTTCTATTTATGAAGAATAGTTTGCACACCACCAAACAGTTTAACTCTTTAGGTCCCCAGAAAAAGAGAAGATACTTGATCTGAATCTTAGGAAACTGAAAGAGCTGGAATAAACAATTGCTGTTTATTCTTTCAGTTTGGTCAGTTTCAGGTCAAGCTAGTTCCTTCTCTATTTCTGCAACTTCTTCCACTTTTTTTTCTGTGGCACTTAAGAGAATTGGCCACATTATTTTACCTCAAACAAAATTCAAGGATATTTGCAATTTTTAAAGGAGTTTTCGAACAAATTCAAGGACTTTTCAAGGACAAAAGCTGATATTTCAAAATTCAAGGACTTTTCAAGGACTGGTTCGTTTTTCAAGGACTTTTCCAGGCCTGTGCGAACCATGTGTCTATTAAATTTTTGGGGTCCCAGGATGTGTGTTTAATAGATAAGAAGCATTTATTAGAGATATTTATTCTCATTATAACTGTAACAAGCTCGTCAAAAAGAATATGCTCATGGATAAAGAATAGAGTTTGTAAATAGCAGAATCATCCATTCTATCCATTGCTAAGCCAAGAGATGTCATTCTGACACAGATCAATATTAAAGATGCAATACACAAGCCCTTGTTAATCGAACAAGAAACTAAATAAATTGGCTGATTTTGCTCTATTGTACTATGTTTTTCTATTTTGCAATATTCATGGGGGCATCCATTACAGGCAAGGCCTCTATTGAAGGGGGCATCTAATACAAACTGTACACCTCAGGGGGGGCATTTATTAGATATGAGGTATTTATTTGAGAGTGGGTGTCTATTAGATCATTTACGGTATCATTTATAGAAAAGGAAATCCTTCAATTTGCAGAATCATACCAACTTGACCCGTCAGTTCTCAAATGGAATACCGCAACTATTGGAGCTGGTTCCAGATGAACTGACCTTGGGCCTACTTATGGATAGAACAACTCTGTTACAACTGAGTACAGATATGTTTTAATACATGTATTTATACATGTTGTTCAACTTTCTTTTCATGACAGCTCTAGCAGGACCTAAAGAACGTGTTTACATCTACAAAGTCATTACAAAATGCTCACACTAACGACTTGCTAATTGACATTAATTTGATACTGGTTGTATAATAATAATAATAATAAAAATTTGTTATGCACTCTAAATTCATATACTGGCTTCTATTTAAGGCCACACCAATTTAATTTGTTGTTTTACAGGATTTTGGGGTCAAAATTTTGGACCAGAGGAGGAGAAAAAAAGAAGTCATCAAACATACAGGTTATAATATCGGCAAAATATATTGCAGTAGTTCTTGCACAGCTGGTATAAATCAAGCTAACTGCTTACATAGTACTTTAAGTTTATAATAATATATAAATGATAAATAAATGATAAAATTGTTTAACTTTTCTATCAGTTCATTTTCCATTCAGGAAAACCATATACCGGTAACTACGGATCTTCCCAACCAATCATTTACCTAAAATTAATCCACTCATCAAATCATTCATCCATCCTTGCATATAGATTATTTTAAATAATATATATAAATTAAAAACTTAAAAAGTTGGTATGAACTACCAGTGTTTCAACTCAAAGATTACCTGTAATATTCCCCACAAATGACACTGCCACCTTCTCACGATCACAGATCTCTTGCATCAGTTCTTTATGTTCTGGCTGTATGAGTACAGCATTGCTCTCTTGGTACTCTGCACCCCACAGCTCCAACACAGAAAGTGTGGGGTCACCCAGAACAAAATCTTTAACTCTAATAACAGCTCCTGCAGGTTCTGTTATCTCCTTGAGTACATTACCTTGAGATAACAAACCAGACAATACTGTTAGTGCCTGTCTAAATGAATCCAGCATTGTCGAGCAATATTGGACAATGTTGAAAGAGAATCTGATTGAACCAATCAAACCTATCCAACATCATCCAACAATATTGTGTGATGTCAGAAGAAGAGTCAAACCAATCAAATCCTTCCAATGTCGTCCAACATTGCTGGACCAACGACATTGATTGACAAACACTGGAAAAAGAATGCACCAATCAAATCCTTCCAATGTCATCCAACATTGCTGGACCAACAACATCGGTTGATGTTAGAAGAAGATTGAACCAATCAAACCCATCTGGCATCCAACATTGCTGGATGCAACATGTTGGGTGTTTGAACACCCTCAAGGACAGATCCAGAAATTTTGGGCAGGGAGGTTGGTCCCAAAATTCTAGAAGGGGGGGGAGGAGAAGTGGTGCCAAAAAATGGTATCTGTGCTCCAAAAGAGATATTTTCTAGTTTTTTTCTCATAAAATATTTGTAAAATTGCTGGCAAAATTGGGAATGGGGGGGGGGGAATGCAGGCCTCCATGGACCCTCCCCTAAATCCACTCTTGATCCTGTTGGCTTCGTTGGATGATTATTGGATGGTGTTGGATCACATTTTATTGGCTCAAACTTCAACCCAGCTTATAGCCAACATCACTCGCCTGGACCAACTGTTAGATTCCTTTGAATGGGCCCTGAAACAAATCTTTGCATCTCCTCTTCCTAATAAACTACTTCACACAGCAGCTTCCTCAGGTTGACCCCCAAGCAGTGTATTTGAGCTTACAATTTTGTTTTAAACTACAGATGATAAAAACAAAATAATATTCAAGACCATAATAACCAAACCAAACAAAAATGTTACCATCAAAAAAAGTTTCAATGAAGGTTAAGCAGCCAAACAACAACACTTTATCACTACAATTCTCAGCAGCAGGCAGAGCACTTGACTAACATCTTATCTTTACCTGACCTGTTTTCCAATGCAAAACCCTTCCATGTATAAGCTCTCCCTCACTATCTACCCCAAAATAAACTCATACCTAAAAACGTCAGCGACAGGGCCATATAGGAAGAGGGGAAGCTGCGTAAGCCCAGGGCTCTCTAACTTTTGAGCCCAGTTTCATTTTCTTAAAACAAACGATTTCTAAAACAGACACTGCATGTGCCCACAAGTTCAATATATTACCAGAAATGTATTGATGGAGAAAGAAAACAAAAGAAGGATCTCTTGTTGTTTGGCTTTGTAGAAGCCAGTTTCATGTACCTCTGAGAGCCATTACGATATTTTACATTATTTAGAGGCCTTATTTTGCCTTCTTCAGTTCTAACCACCCCTCCTCGCCCAAGAAATAAATTGGCCTCCCCAACTCAGAATTGCTTCCTATGGTCCTGAGTGAGGGAGGGGCTGGGGGGTATCAGCCCCCTACTTTCAAAGTAGCTGCATGGTACCTAACTCCAAGAATTTCAGAAAACAAAGAGCTTTTGACCAGAGTTTCACAGTAAAGCTTACCATTACCACCAGCTCCTTGGTCGTGAATGCTACATATTGGGTTGTTGTCGCCCATCTCCACACATGCCCTTACAGCTCTATTCAATTTTTGTTCCATCTCTGCATCTCCTCTCTGCACAGCACCAAAGTCAAGCTCAGCTTTGTTATCCCCCTGAACTTCGATGGATGATGCTGCTCCCCCACCAACACCAATGCGATAGACTGGCCCTCCTACCTTCGCAACTTCCATTCCTGTACAATATAAAACAATACCATCAACTGCCAATAATTATATATTCCAGAATTTTTGGTGCTATTCAGTGAGAAGATACTATGGCACTATTCAGTGAGTTTCTAGTCACAGAGAGAAGAAGATGCCAGTGCTTTTCAGTGTGTTTCCAGTCGCAGAGAAAGTGTCATGGTGCTATTTACTGGGTTCCCAGTCACAGCAAAAACGTCAAGGGGTTATTCAGTGGGTTTCCATTCACAGAAAAGGTGTCATTGTGCAATTCAGTGAGTTCCTAGTAACAAAGGGAAGATGTCACAGTGCTATTCAGTGGGTTCCGGATCACAGAGATGTCATTGCACAATTCAGTGGGTTCCTTGTCACAGAGATGTCACGGTGCTATTCAGTGGGTTCCCAATCACAGAGATGTCATCTAATTCAGTGTGTTACCAGTTACAAAGACATAATGGTGCTATTCAGTGGGTTTACACTCACCAGTGTTCTAGCTGGGCCAAATCAAAAGGGCGCACCCTGTTGTTTTTGTCCAGTGCCCTGTCGTTTTCAGAGCCTCAGATTTATTATCATAATGGAATTGGAGTTAAGAAGCCAAAAATTTTGATGTTTCAACTCAATATTTTGCCAAGTTGTTGTGCACTTTGAACGATCGCTCGAAAGCCGCTCTCAAAACAGTGTAATTCTGAGCTAAAATAATCAGTCAGCAGTTTCAGTGCTTGTCGTCATGGTGCTTGTCGTCATGGTGCTTGCGTTGTCATGGTAACTGCCCAATCACAGCACAGATATCAGAAACAGCAGTCATATCGATCGTGGTTGAAGCTGATATGCAAATTAGGGCACCCTGTCACTTTTTTTAGCTAGCTAGAACACTGCTCACAGAGATATCATTGTGCAATTCAGTGGGTTCCTTGTGACAGAGATATCACAGTACTATTCAGTGGATTCCCAGCCACAAAGAGATGATATCATGGTAATATTCAGTGGGATCACAGAGTTGACATGGTACTGATCAAGATGATTGTCATAGTGCTATTTTATGGGTTCCCAGTCACAGAAAAATGCCTCAGTATTATTCAGTGGGCTCTCAGTCACAGAAAAGATGTCATGTGCTATTCAGTGGGTTCCAAGTCACTAAAAATATATCAGTGTGTTCCTAAAAAGCCAATCATTGAAGCAAGCCAGAACTACTGATGTGTCATATCAAATGTTGCTTGCAGTGCATGAAATCTTGTTTTGAAGTCCCCAAGTGTACCCTCTTACATTTTAAGACAACTATTTTCAGGAAAACTAAACGGTATTTAAAGAAAAATGACCAAGGATATACCTTTCGACGGAGGTAGCTTTTTAATGTTGCCACCATCAATTGCTCCAATCCCACCACTGAACATGATTGGTTTAATCCATTCTCTCCGATGGCCATCAGCCATCTTCATTCCAAATGAGCGTGCAAACCCAGTAAGAACTGGCTCACCAAACTTGTTGCCGTAATCTGAGGCACCATTACTGGCTTCAACAGCCACATCAACAGGAAGAGCCATGTTGTCTGGGTAAACAAATGTCGAGTCCTCCCAGGGAAGTTCATAACCTGGTGAGACAAACAAACAAGTAAATGAATAGACATTTTATTTTTTATTTCATCTATTGTTTTACTGTACAATTCATCAATAACTTTGAACAGAGAGAAGATATTACACTGGGGTAAAAATGAATTTTATTGATTGGTAAAACAATGTTTACATGTGTAAGTGTGCACATATGAAGTGTGTGAAGTTAGCATGGTTGACTGCCAACCAGGGGGTGCTGGGTTCAAGCCTCGGCCTGGTCGAGGGTTGAACTTTTGGCAACCTTCTTTGGCCACACCGTCCATAGATGGGGACAGCATTAGTCTAGTTTTATATTCTACAGGGAGTTTTTATATTCTATAGGGGGTTGATAGGGATGTTAACATGTTGGTCTAAACTTTCGACATTCTATACGGGCACTTAAAAGAACTCACACACTTCTCAAAAAGAGTAGGGTAATCCTTGTGTTGTAGTCTGTTAACTGATGTCACAACTTCATGTCTCAGGTGGAAACCATAGTGAGCCACTAACAGTGGTTGTAAACAGCAGTTGTACAATGGTAACTGAAATGCCCCATGGAGGGCACCTGTACATGTATATGTATGTATATATATGTATGTATGTACTATTTGCATTACGCATAGCTCACTGCTCACAGTTTGAGCACTCTGGTGACTCCACAATGCAATCCTACAATGTGTAACCGTACATCGTGTGCCCAAGTTCACGAGC